>CAODLS011838909.1:0-27899 GCA_948243855.1 Flueggea neowawraea | reverse complement strand
GGCCACATGCTCTGAGAGATGTTGATAGGTTTTCCAATCCTCATGTTCGGATTCCTCCTCACATTGATCAAACTGTTCCAAGTTCAATGAGTGGAAGGCAAACCAAAGCCTATGCTCATCCTCTTACGGATCATGTCGTGGTGAGTGCTAGAAAATTTTAGGAACTTAAGGAAAAATTTAGCACCATGGAAAAGGTTTTGGAGAAGATTTCTGATATAGTTCACAAGATTTGGGACAAGATTAGTTGCTCCTCTCCTTCGGCCATTTTTGCTCATGGACCATGATGAATATGTGTTAATGTCTCTCTCACCAATGGATCGACATTTCTCATTTGCATCATTTGAATTTTTTTTTTATGTTGGTTTTTCTATGTTGCTTATTATTTCATACTTGGTTATGTACTTTGAATGATTATCTATTAAATCTATGATTTTTGTGTAGTTTGTCTCTCTATTTCTATGCTTTGATTATGACAAAAAGAGGGAGAATCCTTTGGTAATATGAGATGATTTGAGATGTTTTCTATCCTTTGGTAATATGAGATGATTTGAGGTGTTTTCTTTTGAGATATTTTCTTTTTAGATTTTATGGACTAACACTTGTGACAAGGATGTATACCTTGATCAATCATATTGCTTGTCTCTTATTCTTTCAAAGATAGACATATTTTTAGGGGGAGACCCAATGTTTTGTTATCATAAAAAAGGGGGAGATTGTAGAACCAATGGTGGTTCACATTTAGATCCACCTATGTTTTGATGATGAACAAATATTGGTAAATTAGCTATCCAAAAGACAAACCAAACAAGACTACAAAAGGATGAAGTTACATAAAGACAAAGGAGGTTACTCGAGTAAGCCTCAATGTTACTCAAGTAAGTGTTGTGCCATGAGCAATTGACTTCCAGAGTTCACTCGACCATAGTTCATTATTACTCGAGTAAAAATAGATTTACTCGACCAACACCAAATCTTACTCAACCAAACGTGGTGACCAGAATACATAGAGACGAGATATACTCGAGTAGAACCCTAAATTACTCGAGCAAGAAATAGGTCCAGAAGGTTGTTGGGTGAGGAAGTTACTAGAGTAGAACTATAAGTTACTTGAGTAATCGTGGCTCAAAATTTCAATAAATCACCCAGTGGAGACATGTACTCGAGTAGATCCATCATTCACTCGAGTCAGTGCAAGATTCAGATGTTCTAGAAGTGAAACAAATCAGAGTTCCTCAAGTAGACAGTTTCTTACTTGAGTAAGGATATTTCTAGATTTGAGAGATCTAAGTCAATCAAGCCTAAAAAAGGAAGAAATCAATGTTCAACAATCACACAGATCTATCACTCGAGGAGATACTAGTCTTACTCGAATAAGTCAAGGCTAGATTCAACATTGGAGCATCAACAACGAAGTTACTCGAGTAGATACTTGTGTTACTCGAGTAAGCACTGAAAAGGAAAGAAAATCAAGATTGATTTCACACTCCAACGAGCATATTATGAGTCACAACGGCTAGATAGACATCAGGGGGTATAAATGGACTTTCATAGCAATCAAGAGAGGGACAACAACGACCTACAAATAGATTGCAACCTGAATTTGAGCCTTGTTCATTGTTCTTGGTAATACAAGTTTTATTGTGCTTAGGCAAGTGTTTGGCCGAACCACTCTAGTTCCCTTGTGTTCTTTATTGTTTTAGTTTGTCTCTTACGTGCCTAAAAGGAAAGATTTCAAAGCCTCGAGTTCCACATGGGCTCCCCTACTAATCAATATGTTCAACTTCCTAGACAATTCATCAATTTGGGAAGCCAAATTGGGAGAAGAAGATGTGTTTACCTCATGTATACTAGCTCTTCTTCCTCTTACCGCTTTTTGCTGGGAGTTGGTGGCAAGCATCTCATATATGTCATAGACTTCTTCAGCCGTCTCGTCACCAAAATAGCCTCCCGTCGCGGTATCCACCAAAGTTTGCCCATGCATGGTGAGTCCATCATAAAAGAATTGGGTGAGCAATGTCAATCAGAATTGGTGGTCTAGGCATTGGCTTAACAACTTCTTAAAATGCTCCTAATCTTCATGGAATGGCTTGCCCTCCAATTGAGAAAAGGAACAAATTTTGTTTCTTAACTCCACCGTCTTTTGAGAAGAATAGTACTTCATCATGAAATTTTCATAAATCTCCTCCCAAGTCCCAATAGACCTTTCGGTAAATTGATCAACCATGTCTTAGCCCAGTCCTTCAACGTGTAGGGAAAACACCTCATCCTAAGCTCATTTTCTGTCAAACCATGAAAAGAGAAGGTTTGGATGGTAGTGTAGAATTCCGTCAAGAAGGTGAGCAGATCCTTCGAGGGCAACCCGTTGAATGATGGCAACATACTAAAGTGAATATACTTTAAATCATAGTTTCGGGCGACCGAGATTAATTTAATATAAGAAGGTGATGTTCCAATCACCGGCCTTTGTATCTCCCCCATATTCATTCGAACTGGCAATTGGTTTCCATTCACACCTCCTTGAGCTTGCTCAACCCTACCATTCTCAATCTTACCTTGAGGTCTATCCATCCCTTCCATCCTTGCCCTTCTTTGGTTGGCTTGATTTGCCCTCAAAACTCTTTCAATTTCGGGGATCAAAGAAATAACCTCTTGATTCTCTAAGCTCCTAGTGTGTCTCAAAAGCATAAACACCTAAAATTGCAAAGGGAAAACAAAAATTAAACAAAAATAAAACAAAAATCACAATTAGTACGCCGTTCCCCAGCAACGGTGTCAAAAACTTGATCGGCTTCTAGTAACCGTACCAGAATCGATGTAGTTTTACTTGGAAGTATTCAAAGGATATCGAACCCAAGGGAACGAGTACTAAATGTGATCAATTATTAAAAGAAAAGCAATAAATACCATGATCAGAATTTATGGGATTTTGTAAAATAAACAAGCAATTGGTAATAAAGACGATTAATAATTAATGACTAAAGCGTTAGGACTATCGAGATTTCAACTAAAGACTCCTATTTGCTATTCATGAATGGGATTTTGGGAATGAGTGTTCTCTCCACCAGTCTAGCCTAAAGTCTCTCTCAAGGTCATTTGGGTCATACCTACATTTAGTAAAAGGGTCATCTCAGCCTCAATTAGCTAAACTAGGTTCATTAAGCTATTGGGGAATTTTATCAAACACCATATAGGTCTCGGTATATCTACATCCTAAACCACACAAGTTTAATGTAAGTTGACCTCTCCTAGCCTTCATCTTTCAATCAATCAACTCAGATTATCTAAACTACCATCAAGGTGATCAATCTCAACAATAATTAATTAAAACAAGTCATTCAATCAATCCCAATGGACAAACATCAAAGTAAGAACATAAATCAGAAGACCCATTAATCAATCTTCAAATATTGAACATAAAACACAATACCCATTCACTAATAAGCAAATATTCATCAATAGCTTACATTTGTAAGTCCTAACAAGAGATTTAAGCTATTAAAATTAAAGAAACAAACAATAAAACAATAAAAACAAACATAAAAAATCATATTCAAGTATTAATGTGAAGAAATATAGGAAGAGTTGATGTGAAGAAGCCTCCTCAAGTTGCCTTCAATAGTTTCTCAACCTTCAAGCTCCTCCTTTTGTTCTTGCACAAAACCCTAGAAAGCTCTATCTAAAAATTGAAATGACAAAGAGAATGATTATAGGAGTCACTAAGAATGCCTAAAAGACCAAGTTTAAAAAGTATTTAAATCCTTTTACATGACCTCAAAACCCTACAACTTTTGTCTCAAAAATGCCCCTCAAGATGCCTTGGTCCCCACAATTTTGGAGTTTTCTATCACATGATTTTTTTTTTCTTCAGTGGCGCGCGTCACGGCTGTGACGATTTTCGGTAATGAACAGTACCTATGAACAGTAAAGTTAACAATGTCCCGGCCGTGACAACGTTTTGCCTAAAAAACGATTTTGTTATGCTTGTCAAGGCCTGACACTGTTCACCCACGGACGTGACACTTTTCTGTCTCACTTTTCCTCCATTTTTCGCTTTTCACGGCCGTGACACTTCTTTGCACCTCTTTTCCATCAATCTCTTCATGATTTCATGAGTTTACTTGGGCCTTTTCATTTTGAATCATTTTTTCCATCATTTTCAACTCATTTTCTTCAATTTATCTCATCCTACAAGCATCACAAATATTATAAGCATTTCACCACAAAAGAATGATTTGTAGGATAAAATAGATAAATTCTTGCTTGATTTAATGTGTAAATTTAGCATAAATCACAAATCATTTCAATTCCTTCGAGCCTCATCTTACCCATTAAACATTGGTCCTAAATTATTGGAATTCACTGCTAGAATTGAAAGAAAATCTTGGCCGAAATCTCATTGAAAAATCGACCATCAACCCCTTCTTCACCTTATCTTAATTTTCTTCTTCCTTCTTTTCCCTTACTCTATTGTTTTTATTCCTACAATACCCTTCTTAGTTTAATAATCACCATTTAACCATGTTGAACTAAATTGGTCAACATGTGAAATTCATCTAAGTTTTGATGATCAACAAAACATTGAAGTAGTTTAAACCTATGTCACGTAACCCATTACTTACGCATGTAATTTCCTCTAATATGGAATTTCACATGCAAATAATGAAACCCCTAAGCACTTAAAGGACATTATGCATGTAGAAACGAGATTACGCACATAATTATGAATGAGTTTTTAGGTAAAATCCCTATCCATTTTTGGTGAAATATTATGCACCTGAGTATGGAACAACGTACGTAATGGAAGAGCAGAAATAAGTGAGAAGCTCTCTGTCCATTTTCAAGAAAAAATTATGCACGTAGTGAGGTACTATGCACGTAGTGAAAGAACATAATTGATCGGGAAACTATCTAGCCATTTTCAAAGAAAAATTGCGCACATAATGCTTCACTACCCACGCAAGGTACAAAAGAGGGATTTCTATGAAGTTCATCCAACACTCTTTGTGCATGTAATCCTTGAGGAGGTTACACACATAATGGCAGATAAGGACAACACTAGAGAATGACAGTTGTTCTAATATGTCAAGCAATATTCAAATTCCCTTGATGATGTGATTTGAGCAAAATATTCAAATTTTGAATAAATAATTCCTTGTGCACATAAGGAAGAATTGTGAACACAATTGTTGAAGACTCAATGATACTCTGATACTTCTTTAAGAATGTAACTCGATGTTACACAAACAAAAAAAAATTATGAAAACAAGGCAGTGGCTTCTCAGCAATGAAAAGGCAAAGATTTAAGCACAAAACACTGGAGATACACACATATCTCTCTGAGGCTCACAAGGGTTGTGTACATAAATGGTGATTATGCATGCAACCGTGGACGACGTCAGGTTTGTGCAGAATTTTCAATCATTTCACAACGACTGTATTTTCGAGGCCAACTGTGAGACATCCCAATGTGACTATAAAAGGATGTCTCCAACATCAGGAGAAGAGAGAAAACATTGGGCAAGCTTTGATCATTTCATTTTACTCATATTCTCTCTATTTTTCTACTCATTATTTCATACCTTTCATTTTTCATTTTATTTGCAATCATTGTGGGTTACTGTGATTAGTTCTCAGAGCTTGGAAAAAATCTTGTAACAAGCAATCTATAAGCTTGAAGGGTAGCTAGGTTTTTCTTGTTTTGGTTCCTTTGAAAAACAAGAGTGCGAGAGGTTTTCCTCTTTTGGTTCCTTAGAAAAAAAAAAAGTGTAAAGTTTGCCTTGTTAGCCTAGAAAACAAGAGAGGTTGTAAGAGGTTTTCCTCCACTCGTCAAGTGAGGCATTTATTGGATTCAAACTCTCGAGCTAGGCTTGATGAGTGGACCTAGGTCAAAGTGGACCGAGCCAGTATAAAATCATGGCTTTGATCTCTCTCCCTTCATTTTGCTTATTTTCATTCGTGCTTATATTGGGTGTGGATTGACTTGCTTTTGTTATTATTTTCAAAATTATCAAAAGGTTATAAAATTTTCCAAACAATTCAATTCACCACCTCCCTCTTGGATTGCCTTCCTAGCATACAAACCATACACCATAAGAAATTACTATATCTTCTTTCTCTCTCTCTCTCTCTCTCTCTCTTGTCACCTCCAAAATTTATTTATATTCACTCTTAAATAAATTTTTGAATATTTAATATGCTAATATTTGAAAAAAAAAATAGGTTTCGGGTGTTACAATTTCTTCCTCGCTTGAGGAATTTTAGTTTGTAAAATTTACATACCTTGCCCAGAAAAAAAAAAGGATATTGCCTTCTTATATTATCCTCTCTTTCCCATGTCGCCTCTTCTTTTGTTTGATTTTTCTATAAGACATTCACTAGTGGTATCACCTTATTTCTCAGGACATTCTACTCCCAGCCAATGATCTCTACTAGTTCCTCTTCATATGTCAAATCTTCTCTTACCTCAACTGGTTATTGTAGAATGTGTGAAGGATCTGGTATGTACCTCCTCAACACGAATACATGAAAGACATCATCTATCCTTGATAACTCTAGGGGCAAGGCTAATCGATACGCCACTGGCCTGATTCTTTCAAGAATTTCATAGGTTGTCAGCTGAAATTTTGATGAAGCAAGGAAGAAAATGCCTTGACCAAGTGTTCCCTTAAAATAACTTAAAACGCGATGTGCAGCCTGCAAATGAGTGAGTGTAGACTTATCCATATATTGAGCCAGGGTATGAGCAACAAAACTAATATCCGGTCGAGAAAATGTGATATACACAGCTTTCCAAACAATTTGCTATAGATTGTAGCATCAACAAACAGATATGAATTATCTCTATGTAATTTGACACTCCCATCCATTGGTGTAGAAAATCAAGGACATAATTTCACTGATTAATAGCAATGCCTTGATGAGAGCATGCCAACTCTAATTCTAAGAAGTACTGAGGTTCACCTAGATCTTTTAATTTGAAGTTAGCAGCCAACCAGCCTGTAAAATTAGCTAAAACATCATCAAAATCGTTTTCTTCTAGAATACGATCAACATAGACCAATAGATATAAAATTTGTGACCTGAAAAGTCATAGAAAATAAAGAATAATCTGCCTTGGAACAAAGCCATATTGTAGGAAGGCTGCAGTAAGCGTAGCATTCCACTATCTCAAGGCTTATTTCAAGCCATAAAGAGACTTATGCAACTTACAAACTAATCTCGTACTCCCTTGGATACTCCCCATTGACAGTATACCACTAAGGAAGCTCCATATACACTTCCTCTTCAAGATCTCCATTGAGGAAAACATTATTAATATCAAGTTGACATAAGGACCAATAACACATTGCTGCCAATGCAAAAAATAATCAAATTATAGCATGTTTAGCAATAAGACTAAAGGTTTCTTGATAATCAAATCCCTTAATTTAACTATATTCTTTGGCTACTAACCTAGCTTTACAATATTCAATAGTCCCATCTTCCCTGAGTTCAATTTAAACACCCATTTGCACCCTGTAACGTGTTGATCAAAAGGCACAGAAACAACAATCCATGTCCTATTCTCTTTTAAAGAATTCAATTCAACATTATAGCTTCTTTCCAACACTCATTTGCTATATCTTGTTCATATGTTTTAGGTTCTAAAGTAGCAGATCAAATGCAGTAAAAGAAGAATAATCAAGTGAAAAATGTTTAGTAGATAAATAGTTCTGAATTGGATAAGCTAGGAATCATTGGTGGAGTAAAGTGGTTTGATAAGCCTTTAAGTCACTTGGTGGTTTTTCAATTCTGCTACTCTGACGCACTTGAACTACAGTTAAGGGAGAAAAGATGCAGAGAAAGTGTCTATCATTACAGATTAGGTACTTCAAACTAACGAGACAAAAAAGAATCATCTAGACAAGAAGATGAAGACTCATGAAAATGTGGTAAGGACAAAGGAATAATTGGATTAGGATTTGTAGGAGACCATAAAGGGAACAAGTGTTCATGAAAGACCACATCACGAGATACAAACACATATTGAGTATTCAGGTCATAAAGTATATGAACCTGAACATGAGACAAATAACCAATGAAAATATATTAAACTTTGTATGATGAGATGACAAGGTAGAAGCAAAGCGTAAGGAACCAAACACTCGCAAGTGTTCATACCGAGGGATTTTATCATACAACATCTTATAGGGAGACTTATTATTCAAAACTGGAGTAGGTATCCTATTGATCAAATAGGTTGCTATCAAAATAGCATCCACCCAAAACTTTAGAAGCTATAATCCCTGAAATAATAAAGAATGAGCAATAATGAGTAAATGTTGATACTTGCATTCAACAAGAGCATTTTGCTGAGGAATTTCCACACATGACAATTGATGGATTATACCATGTTGAGAAAAAGAAATCACGAAGACTAAACTCAGGACCATTATCAAAATGAACGCACTTAATACTTTTCCCAAACTAGTTCTTGACATAAGAGTGAAAACTAGGCACTAAAACAACAACATCATGCTTTGTTTACATAAAAAAAAATTCCATGTAACTCTGGTGTAATTATCAACCATAGTAAGAAAATAATGTGCATTCAATTAGGAAGGAATTGAATAAGGACCTCATATGTCCACATGTACTAACTCAAAAGCATGAGTAGTATTCTTTACATGTTCTGAAAAAGGAAATCACCTATGCTTGTCTAATGGACAAACTTCACAAACAAAAGAAGAGTCAATTACATTGGAATTCAAATGACCAATCTATTTAATCCTTTCATGGACACATGACCTAATCGAAAATGTCATAGATCAAATGCATCAACAGTTGACACAAAATGAATTTGTACTTTGGAAGAAGTGGAAGGATTAGAGCTTTCGAGTTAAAGAAAGAATAATCTAGCTCGTACTTTAGCAAATATAATCATTGTGTTTGAAGTACAATCCTAGAAAAAACATTCATTAGCATAAAATATTATAGAAAATTGATTGGTAGAAATAAGTTGACTAACATAGACCAGATTGACTTTGAAACTTGGAACAAACAGGACATGTTCAATAATTAGACCAGGAAACAAAAGAACAGAACCTATATGTGTGACTTGAAGTTGAGTTCCATTAGGAAAATAATCATATCTATCAGAATTACCATCACATGAATGAAATAAACTCAAAGAACATACAACATTATATGTAGCACATGTATCGGTAATCCAACCTGTTTTGGTTGTTTTTGGTGTAAAAGTAGCACAAATTGTATTAACTAGAGAAGAGATAGAATAATCACCTAATGTTTGGGCACAAAGTAACGTAATAGGTTTGGGCATAAGATAAGGAGCACGAGCCACCACAGCAACAAAACTTCTTGAATTTGAGGCCTCACTAGTTTCAACAGTGATAGTAACTGTTGTACTTACTGCGCTTGTTCTAAAGACAAAACAATTGAATTTGAAGAACCAGAATGCAAAGAAGTCCCCACTAGTGAGAATAAGTGATATTAGGAGCCATATGTACAGAAGAAGCATCATCTTTGAATTTAATTCTTCAGAAACATTATTAGCTTTAGGTTTTTGAAATTTAAAATCTGGTGGAAAGCCAATCAATTTGAAGCACTTATCCTTAAAATGCCCAAGCTTACGACAATATTGGCATACCACATCTTGATTAAATGACCTTCTCACACCTCCTTGAGCAGCAAACATTGAACTCTCTATAATTGGACCAGTAACAACTTGACTCATACATCTCTGAGATTTTTCATGAATCAAAAAATTATAAACTTCATCTAACGCAGGTATCAATCTCATAGTTAATATATGATATATGATTATTCAATCCGAGTCATTCAATCCATTCAAAAACTTAAACATATAATCATTTTCTTGTGCATTCACAAATTAAACAAAAGGAGCACCATTTCAACCACCACACTAACAGTAAGGCAATGGTCTAAACACTCTAAGCTCCTTCCAAACATAATTCATTTCATTAAAGTAAGCACCAACAAAATAAGTACCTTGCAAAATAGTACACAATTGTTGCTGAAGATAACAAATATTTAAATGGTCTGTCTCAAAAATTGTTTCCTCAACACATTCCAGATTTCAAGAGCTGTAGGGCAATATAAGGTAGTAGATGCTATCGATGGTGAAATAGATTTCAATAACCACGCTAAAATCAAGTTATTACAGCGTATCCGAACAGAGAACAAAATATATTCACGATACAACATGGAATAGATCCATCAATGAAGTCAATCTTGTTTCGAATGGACAAATCAAAAAGAAATGATCCACTCAAAGAGCGTAATTAGTTGTTGTAAGCTCAAAAGTCACCACTATAGAAGTATGATTATCCGAATGGTGAAGGAAATATGGAGATGTGGTTCATCAATCTCTGAAACCCTAGTAGAAGAACTTTTCATTAAAACTGACTTATAATGAAATCAAGATATCAAAACATAGAGTATTGCTCTAATACCATTGTAACTAGTATTGGATAGCCAAAAGAGAGAAAAATTATGATTAATGGAGATGTGGTTGTTAAGATGATAATAGAATGTTTGTTACATCTCTACCCACACTATTTTCAGGGGTTTTATATGATCAAACTAAGACAGTAAATTCAAACTACCACTACTAAAACACAACTGAGAAATATGAAAAACAATAAACAGTAACAAACAACAGCTATAATCTAGTAACTACAGCTTCTACGACTTGTCGCATGTCTACTCATAGTCAAACCATGTCCTGTTTTGCATGCTAGGGTTTGAACCTAGGACCTCCCATTCCCTGATGATAATCTCGATAATGTTCCTATATATGCCTACCATGATTGCAACCAATGTGTTTGCGATGTAATCATGATTGTGCTTAGTTTTCTTAGTTGGTAACCTTAAAAGTTATTGTAATAAATTCACGTGTTAACTACTATCTTGCTCTCTTAATTATGCATATGTACGAAAGCTATGAATTGCACAATTGAGTTTCTATCTTTCTTATTCATAATTTAATGTGACACAAGAGTTTGGGCAGTAGAAAGATAATGAAACAACATACGAAGAAATTTCCTTATGGGGACGTAATTTGTTGTTTATAGCGTCAAGACAAACATATGATATCAAGTTTTGAGGACTGAAAATGCAAATTTGTTGGGATAGAAAGAAAAAAGAGCACAATGTATTGACTAGGATGTAGACCTCAACATCTTGACGAGGATATAGAGCAAAACGTATTGATTGGGATACTAACTAAAAAATATCCAGTCATGAGTGAAGATATAAATTTAGAAAGAAGTGATGATCTCATGTATCAAGTAAATCCTTTCTTTAATAACATAAACGCTCAAAGTAAGGATGGCCAAATAGATTTGTAGGTCCGAAATGGCAATCCAAGATAGGAGTGAATCGAATTTATAACTTTTAAAACTTATTTTAAGAGCAATCTTGCAATTAACAAATATTCAAGATAAGAAAGAACAATGCAAGAGCCAATAATCCAATTTACACAAACAATAAATATAAGGAGACAATTCATAGAAAAATCAAAGTCAATATTTATAGTAGTTCGAATCTCTTATCCTACATCCACTCCTCAGGAATACCCTTGAGAGTTTGAATCCATTAAATCTTCCTTCTTCAATGGCTGAAGGCAACACTACAACCTCTTACTTCAATGAGTGAACGTAACACTACAACCTCTTCCTTCAATTGGTGCAAGATTAAGCTTCCTCACACTACAACCCTTATTTTCAATACAAATAAGAAAACTATTCCTCTCTAATATAATGAAATCTTTAATAAAGAAGAAAGAAATCAGAACTAAACACTCTCAAGTAACAATCAGTTTGAAAGTCTAGGTCACTTTCAAGAGGTGTGTGAATAATGTGCAAATAAGAGCAATAAAGAGTTTGTAGATGATGAAAGATGATTGCAAGTGGTTATCCTTATGTTCTCTGAAGTGTTTTGGGGCTATTTATACCTTTCTAAGTTCTTGTAGTCATTGGAGTATTGAATGTAGCCATTGTGAGATAGAGCATGTCTGTAGTTTGTCAAGACTCGTTCCTGGACCATGACAGGCGTATGATGCGAACAGTCTAAGGGAGCCCGGCCCGTCCCGCACAAGCGTCAAAGTACAGAATTACTACCCAACATTTAATTATCAAAAACATTTAAGAAAAATATGTTTAGTTTAAAACTTAAGTAATGAAATAAACATATCATATGTAAAATATATCCAAAATATATAAATAAGTGAAATCTGGCAAAGGTATATCAAAATATAAAATGGCGACCCAGTAATCTGACAGCATTTCGATGTGGAGCTCCAACAGCACAAAAGAAGAGTCTGAACAAAATGGCATCACTAACCCAAAGATGCCTCACTGGAAACCAAGATGTGGTATAGTTGTCGAAGCCAAAATATGTATACTTGTGAGATAAGTATCAAACATAGAAAGAGAAACCAAAGAGGGTCAGAACCAAGTGAGGAATGACACTTCATAATGCCTCATACGTTCCTCACAAAGACTGTTTTGAAAACAGTTCAAAAATATCACATGCAAGTATAAGTGGATACATATAAATATATATATACACTCTAACACATAATAGTGTTCAAAAATCATTTTCGAAAATGTTCGAAATTAAAGTAAATAGCAGGCACAAAAACGTAATAACAATATTATTAATATTAGAGTCAAAACGTATATCATGGATATGGGACCAAAAGCAAAGGTGTACATATAGCACTAAAAGCAAAGGCGATGTGGACTTCGCCACTAATCAATATCAAATCATGTATTGGATCAAAACACATGGCTACCAACATCCCTAGTAGTTAAGCCTAGTCAAAGCAATGGTATACTAAAGGCTACCTCTACCCCATAGCATATGTGCCCCATAGCAGAAAACAAATTTACACTATTACATAGTGTAAAAAGAAGGCATCCAATTCAGCATCAAAACAGAGATAGGATATATAATACATATATATCAAATTCAAAGAGAGTATTGATCATATAAAAAATTAAATCACATAATCATTTTATTTTTAAGTCAATCCTTAGATTAGTCCAATTTCAAAATATGTGTCGAACACATCAAAAATATATACAGTTTCGATACACAACTTATGTGTCTGAAACTGTCATCCACTCACTTGGATGTCCAAAGCAATATCGCCAATCAAGCCTCACTAGCCGATGGCTGATCTCACTAGTAGGAACAAGAACCTAAACAATAATATCAAAGTACGCAAAGTTGTTAGAAACAAATCAAAGTAGGGGCCTGATACTGTAGCTATACTGAAATGCGTGCAAGTACATATGCAAATCTAAATGTTCAACAAAATCCCAAAAATCCATTTCGGGCAAAAGTCTAACATAGTAAGCCAAAAATATGACTCGATGTAAGATTACACTTAAGTCTCTGAGGCTTTGGCCAATCACCAACTAGTCCCTAAAATATTTCAAAATTCAATAATGAATTCATAGAACTTCAATAATCATGAATTAATCCTCAAACTCCAAAATATATAATTTCATCTTCTAAATATACAAAATTCTACTTTAGTCCCCAAATGGACAATATTATTTTTGGTCCTCCAAAGGCAAATTACACAAATAGTCCAACTTTCGTTTCAACCAATAGAAATCGATTCCAATCATCCACATTGGTTAATATCAACATCCTAAGCATGAATCCATCATTCTTTTCAATAATTAACCACAAAATCTCCAAGAAATCTAAACATCAAATTTAGATTTCTTGAGCCCATAGAAACCAATCATCAAATCATAACATCTAACTCAAATCCAAGCATTTCTAACTCTTATCCATTAAAATATATTAGAAACAACTCCAAATCTAACACGAATTCCATCAAAATACAAAATCATGTATCAAGAACAACCCATTTCGCTCAAATATAAAAACCTCCAAAATTGAGGTTAAAATCCCCTGGTTTCGACCTCAAACATAATCTAACTACATTTAAATCTCATTGCAACAGAAAACAAAAATCCAAACCAGACTTTTCAATTGGGCCAAACCCTAGATTAGATGAATGTGAAACAAAAATAATGAAAAAGAAGAGATTAAAGAGTGTTTTTTTATCTCAAGAATCGAAGTGGAAGCAATGAGGAGTGATAGAAGATGGAGAGAAATAATTTTGGATGTGATTTCGGTGTTTGAGAGGAGTTATGGCCAAATGAAAGACGGATGTGGGTATTTATAATCCCTTAGAGTTAAACATTGTGTTCTACATAAATTCGCCCAGAAAGGGCATTCTACAAGTGTTACATGTTTTACAACACACGTAGCAACGGTTTAACGCGCATATGAAAACATGCAACGTGCATAGTCGGCAAGAACAAATTGCCTCTCAAACCAAGATTTATGATCAACATGCATAGCACATATACTACGCAGGCAACACGCTTCAACGTGCGTGGAACCGTCATCGCGCACGTAGAAGGGGCAATCTTAATGATACTCTAACTCAGCACATCATCAATGTGTGTAGGAAGTCTATAACGCACGTAGCAAGCTTTTAGCTTGCTTCACGAACACAAAACTTCACTTCTAATGCAATTCCAAATTAGGATTGTAATACCTTGCTTTTTCAACTAAATATTTCGATAATTTTTTGTTGAATTTTTGAACTTATTATTTATTTTTTAAGGATTAATTTTTAATTTTAAAGTGTTAATTAAATAGTTAATAATATCTTTGGAGTGTTAAATTATTTTTTTGAATGTTGATGAAATTTATTATAATTGGAAAAAAAATAAAAATAAAATAAAATAATATATATATATATATATATGAAGTTTGCCGTTTTGAAGAAAGAAAGAAAGGAACAAATGGTATGGATTGAAGTGAAGTGCTGCCGCTTTGAACAAAAAAAAAAAAGAGAATAAAAACAGTTTGTAAACGCAGCATTTTGAAGGAAGAAAACAACTGAAACGACACCGTTTTTGTTCCCTCATTTCAGCACCAAAACGGTACGTTTGCACCTTTATTTTTAAGCTAAACCCGACAGCCTTCAATCACTCTTCTTCTTCTCCTTCCTCTATTCTTCGAAAAAAAAACCCAGAAAACCCAAACACCAAAACTTGATTCCTTCCAATTTTCCCTCCCTCCTCTACTTCTTCTCTTTTCTTTCCATCAAACCAAGGATAGAACTAGGTGATTGTTTTCCTTTATTTCGTGCTTTATTTCAATTGGGTATTTTGGATTTTTAAATGGGTTAACCGTGGATTTAAAACTATTACTGTGTTGATTTCGACTTCGTTTTTGTTGGGAAATGATGGATAGAGGTGGATTGAATAGAAATTCTGTTTGGTTTGGAAGGTTTGGTGATTTGTGGGACGGTTTTGATGGATTTGCTGATTCTGGAAATGAGTTGGAGGAGTTCATGATCCTGGGTTATTGAAGAACAAAGAAACGTTTTGATTGGATGAAAAATGGGGTTTGAACTTGATATTTTACATTTGGAACAGAATGTAATTTTTAAAAATAGAGATCAATTTTTATAATTTTAAGAACTTAAGGTTAAAGTTGTAATTTTAAAAAATAAGAGTATTAATTAATAATTTTAAAATACTTAGAGTATTAATTTATAAATTTTAAAAAATTTGAGGATTAATTCATAATATTTTAAGGTCGTAGGGACTAAAACATATTTTACAAATGTCGAGAGAGTTAACTGTAATTTTACGTAGATTTCGATTGCGATAGATCTTCGATCGAAATAGATTTTTCGACATCGAACGAATATTTGCATTTGCATTTATATTTATATTTCATATATTTGATACCGCCACAATTCCAGTACTATATTTTGATTTCGTGTGAATTATATTTATTTCAACACCTTGTTGTTGTCATCGAGACTCGCCCACTACTAGTGGTGTGTGATTAGTCTATGTCACGACCCAAAATCAGGCAGCGACTGGCGTACAAGGTGAACCATCTGTGGAAGTCTGATACATCTCGCACAAGTCACGGAGATCAGACATTCTAACCAACTTATTCGATTTTTTACAGTTATTAAACCAATTATAAATTAATAAAACTCTTTTTACTAAATGTATAAGTATATATAACCAGTTATACAAAACGAAATCATAATGCCAATAATGTATAATTCCAAAATCAAAATGTCGCACAATAACCCAACATCAGCCTGGTGTGGAGTTCTAACAAAAAACAAACGAAGCCTGAATCAAAAGGGCACTCACTGTTAAGTGAAACGCCTCACTAGGTAAAATATACCGAACGGTCGTCGATTGCCAAAAGAGAACCTGTGAAAAAAAAAGGGGAAATAGACAAGAAACAGAGAAAAATTGATAAGAATCCCTAGTAAGGAAATGACACTTCAGATTGCTTCATACATGCCTCATAAAGACAATTTTGAAAGCGCTTAGAAAACTTCGCATGCCGATATAAGTGTATATACGTATACACGCTAAGTATAGAATAATAGTTTCAAATTCATTTCGAAATCGTTTGCATCCAAAACAAACAACAGACGTACATAACATTTATTTATTTTACGCATATCATAAAACCAGCAGAAACGCTTAACATGTATTCGTGCAATAACTACTGTTTGACCTAAAACATATCGTTATCAGAAATCAATAACTGTGCAAAGCACATATCACACTGGATGATAAGCAGAGCTGATAAACATTTATCATACACCTGTATTATATTACAAACTTTGTTGACTAGATCATATCAAAATAACTAGCAACCTTAAGAGTCCAAATGGTACTCGACTCAAAAAGGCTAACAACAGACAACCTTAAGAGCTCAAAATAGTACACCGTCCACCCTAAGGGTCTCAAAGCTGTGATAAACAAAAACTGATCTCAAGTACATCCGCGAGCGTTGTGGTCCACGTGCTCCAGCAAGATATACCCCGTCAAACTACAGAACAATATACTACAAGAGAATGAACAATAATACAGTTTCACCAGATTTATTATTTCTTAACAAAAATATATGACACCAAACAATCTGTCAGGGGACTAGTGTCAGGATCCAATATTCGGATCATGTGTGGACTCTGCCACTAGATCATACGTGGACTCTGCCACTAAAAATATATGTGGATTCCGCCATTAGAAACATATGGTTCACGTGTGTTATCTAGATACACGGGTTACCACCTACCCTGGTAACTGAGTGCTACCACCTACTCTGGTAACTGAGTCTTCACATTGTTATACCAAATGTTATGTTTATCCCCGTAACAAATGTATCCTGAGTCAGAATAATTAAATCATAATGATTGCAAAAATTCAAAAATGTAGAATCAAACAGATACTAGTAGATACACCACAGTCACAACATGCAATACCGATTGCATAAATCAAAGAACAAATCCTTATTAATCTAATAAGAATATAGCCAAAACAAGCAACCTTTATTTCAAATAACAAATGCACAAAAACAAACAACATAAGAGGCATACAAATCATTTACGAAATTTATACCAACTTTCAAGCAAAAATATCTATTACGGGGAATGCTTAGTACAAAAGCTTTACTTATTCTAAGGAAAAACATTTATCAAAGAAAATAAATTTATTTTAGAACAAAATATTTATTAACAAAAAATATTCTCAAGATTCAAACAGAGTGGTTATTACCAAACAAAATACACGTTACAGAAAATATTTTAAAATCCAAAACAAAGTGGTTATTATGGAAATTGTAATAAATAACCAAACATGATATTTATTTCAGAAATCATAAATAATTTCCAAGAACAAATTTTTCACAACAAAATATTTTCACGTAAGTATATCAAAGTAAATTTGTTATCATATATAGCAGACGAACATGTAGAGCAGAGATTATTTTACCAAAAATATTTTTATACTTTATATAAATACTCTATATCAGAAACATAATTATTTTTGCAGAAAAATATTTATTTACCATATATAAATATTAAATTTCAATATTAAATATTAATTATAAATATTAAATACCAATATTAAATACCAGAAACATAATGCGTAAATTAATAATCACGTAATCCAAATTATTAATTAGCCAAACCAATAATTATTCTAAATTTCATAATAAAGCTGGACATAGCAAAAATATATAATTTCAGAAGACATAGCCAATGTGTCTACAGCTGTCATTTCACTCACCTGGATATCCAAGTTGAATGGCCCAGTCATGCACCACTGTGGTTGGCTGACACTGCTGACCGAAACATGAAACTGAAATATTTATATCAGAGCGGAATCAAAGACGTAAAACTGGTACTATGGCGGTACCAAAATGCATACAATGCAAATACAGATGCAGAGACTCGTCTGACAACGAAAAACCTATTCCGATCTAAAATCTAAAAATAAAACCTCGAAAATTGAAATCTACATAAAATTACAGTTTAGTTCCCAATTTTTATAAAATTACATTTTAGTTCCAAGGCATTGGAAAATTATCTCTTAGTCCTCAAACTTTTTAGAATTTATAAATTAGTCCTCTAAGTATTTTAAATTTATAATTTAATCCCTCAATTTATGAAAATTACAAATCTGTCACTATATTTATCATACATAGAAATTCAGTCCCCGAATGTAAAATAGCCAGTTTAGTCCTCAATGTATCAAAGTCATGTAAAATTTTATTTTTGGTCCTTTTGTTACAAAATTACACCAAATGATCCAAAAACCCGAATCAATCGAGATTCAACAATTTCAATCATTCCATTCAATCCACAACAGTCCTAGAAGTTGAAATATATCCTCGATTTAGTCGAAAACATCCAAAAACTGTCACAAATCATCCTCCAAGGTTTTAGACCGAAATACCCATCTCACAAAAATTCGTCCAACCTTCATTTCTAGTTTAGATTCATATTCTTCAACTCAAACCCAACAAAAACCAATCCAAAATCCATTAAAAATCACTTCAAAAATCAATTTTCACCTCTGGCCGAAACCCATTCAATTTCCATTAAAATAATAAAATAAAAGAGAGGAGAGAAAGAGATATTCACGTCGGTGTACTAGCCCAGCCGAAGAGGAAGAGATAGGATGAATCAAGAGAGAGAATCAGGAGAGAGGGTGTAAATTTTCTGGGTTTGGAAGAAATGAGCACGAAGAAGAAGAAAGAAAAAGAAATAAGAATTCTGGGTTTTGAAGCAAAACGGTGCGTTTCCAATTGGTTCAAAACGACGTCATTTCCATTTATCCAAAATGGTGTCGTTTCACGTAATCAAAACGGCATCGTTTCAGACACCCGAAAGACACGCGCGACAAATGACACATCGTTTTCCTTTCAACCAAATGACACGCCGTTTGGACCAAACGTTGAATGACCTGTAGTTAAGCCTTCCCTTTTCTTGTCTTCCAATTTTCTTTCCTTTTCCAATTCTAACCAATTTTCACTCAATTTAACTCCTCATTAAACTTCAAAAATTTTATTAACATAAACAAAAATTTAACACTCCAAAAAATCATTAATTTATTTATTTAATACTTAAAATTAAAATTAATCCTTCAAAAATAATAAATTCAAAAAAAATTCAACAGAAAAATTACCAAAATAATTATCGAAAAAATCAAGATATTACAGTCTAACTTTTGGACTTCAGTTAAGTGACGTATTGTTTAAACATATAGACCGCGTCTTATCAATAATATTATTTTTATTGCGTCTGAACCTTTATCTGTAATTTGACTAACAATTATTTAGTAAAATAATAATCTGATTTATGTGATAAATATTATTCTGTATTTTATTTTTGAACTCTGATATATATTTAAATAAATATTAAATATACATTTCAGTAAAATAATTATGTTATGTATATTTGTCTGCTATAAAATATTATTTTAATTATTTTTTTATTCGGGACACCTGTGCTACGAGGATAAGCGTAGCCTATGGTATACCATGGTGAAGGCCCAGTTACCAGGGTAGATGGTAACCATGTGTCTAGCTAACACATAACATGTATAAGATGATTTATTTTTAGTGGCTATGGTTCATGTATAATTTGAGGTCTGATTTTAGTCACATTGCCGAATTCTGTTATATTTATATATTTATAAATGTTTTATAAAAATATTTTATGATTGTATGTTGTCTGCTTTGTTTGGAATAATTTGAAAATGTTTTCAAGAATATTCTTATTAGTAGTTTTTATATTATATTATATTATATCCATACGTTTGTGGTATTAAATATTTTTACTAATTGAATAGTCTCGTTAGAATATCTGATCTTCGAGGCTTGTGGAGTATGGGTCGAGCTTCCTTAGAGGGTTTATCTCGTATGCCAGTAACGGTTTGATTTTGGGTCATGACAACGATCATCTACATCATCATCCTCAAGACCAACCAAATACCAAAACTCACTAGAGTAGTGCACAAACTATATCCGAACACCGTAAGTCAATATGTAATAGAACAAAATGCTACAGGAATCATATCAAAACAAGTGTGGTATTACATACTTTCCCCTTCAAATGAAATTCATTCTCGAATTTCCAAACAAATCAGGGTAAAGCTAGGATCAATCGTAAATCTCCCAAATATAAACCCAATTAAAAAATGCAACCTACTGCTTGCAGAGAACAACCAAGATCCTATTGTCATTCTGCCTAACTTGGGCAAAGCTTGCAAATATGCAAAAATGCAATGCGAATATGTAGGAAGTGCAAAAACAAAAATGGAATACACTGGCCTATGAATTAACAGAGTCGAATAGGTGTGGATATTTGTGTTGCATCTCGTCCTTCACCTCCTCATCAGATTGATGTCTCCAAATCACTTTCACTGAAGCACTCTCTTTGTTGCGGAGTCTTTTGACCTTCTGGTCAACAATCCTCACTAGAATCTCGTCATAAGATAAGCCAGGCCTAACCTTAACTAACTGTGGTGACAAAACATAGGATGGATTAGAAACATACTTCCTTAGGAGCAAAATATGGAATACCGGGTGAACATAAGAGAACTGAGGCAGTAGCGCCAACTCATATGCAACGGCCCCAACACAGCCGATAATCTCAAACGGACAAATATATATTGGCTCAACTTGTCCTTCTTTCCAAATCTCATCAAACCCTTCATAGGTGACACATTGAGAAATACACGGTCCCCGACCTCAAAGTCCAAATGTTTACGCTTCGGGTTAGCATAACTATTTTGATGACTGTGAGTAGTCTGGATCCTCTGTTGGATCAACCTAATCTTCTCAGTTGTCTCTAAAATAAGATTCGGCCCTAATGGTTGTCTCTCCTCGGCCTTGGTTCAACACAGTGTAGATATACACTTCCTACCACATAAAGCCTCGTAAGATGCCATCTTGATGCTTGAGTGGTACGAGTTGTTACAAGAAAACTCTACCAATGACAAGTGAGAATCCCAGCTCCTGCAAAAATCCGTAGTGCATGCTCTCAACATATCCTTCAAAGTCTGAATGGTATGCTCAGATTGACCATCAGTCTGCGGATGAAAAGTTGTGCTAAAATCCAGTCGAGTACCAAACTCATCCTGAAGTTTATGCCAAAATTGCAACGTAAATTGAGGCCCTTTGTCAAACACTATGGAGATCGGCACACTATGAAAACATAGAATCCAATCAATATACAACTTATCTAGTCGTGTCGCTTCATACGTTGTTTTGACAGATAACAAGTGTGATGATTTTGTCAACATGTCTACAATGACCCAAATAGAATCATACCTAGAAGACTTCCTAGGTAATCCAACTACAAAGTCCATCCTGATGTTATCCCACTTCCACTCCGGAAGAGGTAACTGCTGCAACAATCCAGAAGGACATTGGTGCCCAAACTTAACATGCTGACATTTCAAACACCGACTAACAAACTCAGCTATGTTCTTCTTCATCCCTAACCACCAATAGGACTCTCGAAGATCTTGGTACATCTTAATATACCCCCGGTGTACAGAATATGTGGAGTTGTGTCCCTCAGTCATAATCTACTCATGTAACCCACCCGAAGATGGTATACATAACCTCAAACCAAACCAAAGGGCTCCCAAATCATAAACACTCAATCTCATCACTTCGAACGACTTGAATTTTTCAATCAAACTCTGTATTTCAGCATCATCCTTTTGAGCCTCTCAGATCTGATCCAACAAAACATGTATCGCCTCAACTTGACCAAACAATACCTCATCATCGCTAAGATGGAACTCAAATCCATTTTCAATTAACTTCTGCCACTTTGACATAACTGGTCAGCTCTCAGCAGCTATACTGGCTAAACTACCCATCGACTTCTTACTTCAAGCATCGGCGACTAAGTTTTCTTTGCCAAGATGATGCAATATAGTACAATCATAATCCTTAAGTAACTCCAACCATCGTCTTTGCCTCAAGTTTAGATCCCATTGACCAAAGATATACTTTAAACTATTATGATCAGTAGAGATCTTAAAAGTCTCTCCATAAAGATAGTGTCTCCAAATCTTAAGTGCAAACACTACGGCTGCTAACTCCAAATCATGTCTCAGATAGTTTTGGTCATGCCTCTTAGTTGTCTTGATGCATATGCAAAAACATTGTCATGTTGCATCAATACACAACCTAAGCCAACTTTTGATGCATCATTGTACACTGTGAACCCTCTAGGACCCGATGGTAAGGCTAACACTGTTGCGCTGGTCAAACATTTCTTTAGCTTTAGAAACATTTGCCAGTACGAGTCAGACCACACAAACTATACTCCATTTTGTGTCAATCGAGTTATAGGTGCTTCAATCCTAGAAAAATCCTAGATGAACCTCCTATAGTACCCGGCTAAACCTAGAAAACTTTGAATCTCTATAGCTGTCTTAAGCCTCTCCCAATGGAGTATTGCATCTACCTTCTTAGGATATACCATAATTCCTTCTTTAGACACCATGTGTCCCAAAAATACCACTTGTTCAAGCTAGAACTCGTACTTTGAGAACTTAGTGTAAAGATGATGTTCTCTTAAAGTCTGCAAGATCAACCTCAAGTGATCCTCGTGCTACTCTCTACTCCTCGAGAAGATCAAAATGTCATCGATGAAGACAATCACAAACTATCCAGATACGATCTAATCACTTTGTTCATCAAATCCATGAATGTTGTTGGAGCATTAGTCAACCTAAAAGACATCACCAAAAATTCATAATCCTCGTATCTAGTTCAAAATGCAGTCTTCAGAATTTCCTTACCTTGAATCCTCAATTGATGATATCCCGACCTCAAGTCGATCTTAGAAAACCATTGTGCATCCAGTAACTGGTCGAACAGATCATCTATCCTCGCAAGTGGATATCGGTTCTTCACATTAACCTTTTTTAATTGACGATAATCTATGCACATCCTTAGACTACTGTCTTTCTTCTTTAAAAATAAGATTGGCGTACTGCAAAGTGAAACACTCGGTTGAACAAATCCCTTATCTATCAGATCTCTAAACTGATTTTCCAATTCCTTCAATTCTGCTAGCGTCATTCGATACAGTGGAATCGATATTAGATTGGTACCAGTTTGTAACTCTATAGCAAAATCAATCTCTCACTCAGGAGGGAGTCTTGGTAACTCATTAGGAAAAACATCGAGAAACTTGCAAACCACTGGTACGTCTTCTACCCTCTACTTTGGTCCCTCTGACTCAACCAAAACAAAAGCCAAATATACCTCACATCCTCAGTGAATCATCCTCTCCGCTCTAACTGTTGACACATAATTCCATACAACACTATCTTGCTCACCCTAATAGCAGAACTCAGTCTGATCAGGCGGTCATAAACATACTATCATCGCAAAATAGTCTAGAGTAGCGTGTCAAGTCAAAAGCCAATCCATACCGAGTATGACATCAAACTCTCCTACATCTAACAAGATGAGATCGACTACCAACTCTCGCCCATTAATGGCAATCATGTAACCCTTTACCCCTGAATCAATCAAAATCTTGTTGCCCAACGGCGATGATACTTCTAATAATTTTTCCAACGAACACAACACTAACCCTAAACGCTTAACATAATATGGAGTGATGAATGAATGTGATGCATTAGTATCAAATAATACATAATAAAAAGAACCAGAGATAGATAACGTACCAATCACTGTAGCATTAGAGGTTTGCACCTCTTGACTGGTCAAATGATATATACGAGCATGTCCCTTGTAACAGAGCTATCCTGTCTGGCCTGTCCACTGCCACTACCCTGTCCAACCTAGCTGCGGCTGCCAAAACCTATCACACCTTTACTTGTACCTCTACCAGCTCCAACACTAGTAGTGCTTTTACCTCCGACCACTGACTATATTGTTTGTTTCCTGTGCCAAACTCTATAAGACACTAAGCCACCTTGCATCCCAGCTGCCTACAGTTGAAACATAGACCTTCTGCCTTGTTGCAAACCCCTGAATATCTCATAAGGTGGATGTGAACCTCTAAAACTCTGACCTTCAGCACTCTCAGCTGGTTGTTCCATACTAAAACTCTGGGAACTCTATCTTTGCCTCTGACCTCCAGAGGAATGTCTGCATCTCTGCTCAGACTGACCACTCTGTCCACGACCATGTTGGCTTTCAAAAGTACCTTTAATCTTCGCCCTCTTGGGCTCCATCGGAGATCTCTCATCCTGATACTCCATACCTCTCATAACCTCTTCTATCTACGATACGGTACTTAAATTCTGGATTCCACCATTCTACTAATCTTGGTTAGCAACCCATTCAAAAAATTTCTCGCCAAAGCATCCTTGCTCTTGGCCTTTGGTGGCCTACACCTACTCAACTCATTGAACTGATACTCATACTCTATTACAAACATGCTCGGCTCTTACTGAAACTCACTAAACTGGTATGCCTTCTTGTCCCTCACACTCTAGGAAAAGACAGACAGTGTGAGTTTACTCTTAAACTCATCCCAAGTATCCTACGTGATCCTATGTCCTGCCACCATCTAACAGCTCGACCGTCCAATAAGAATGTGGCAAGTCTGATCCTCACAGCATCCTCAGTGAGCTTTATAACATCAAAACATCGTTCAACCGTGAAAGTAAAATCCAAGGGATCCTCTCCGATCGCGCCAATAAATATGGGCAGAGTAATCTTCAAGAACCTAGTGAGATGAGACTCAACGTCTGACCATGGTCCTACTAGAGCTATGGCATGTTCGGGTGCAACTGTCTCAGGCTGAGGTGGTGGAATTGGTGGTGTTGCAAGTGGTGGGACTGTCTGACCTCTAATCGTCTGCTCAACTAAAAGTGCTTCTACTCGTATAAGAACCTGGGTAAATCATTTAAATGCATCCATCGGACTGTCAAGCGGTGTGATAGAGTGTCAAACCCACCAAAATAATATTAACCTGCTTAGGAAACAAATAATGAGTAAAACAGTGAGCAGGGTCAATCCATAGAGACCGGAGGAATTTGTTGAATTGCAAAAACAGAAAAGTAAAATGAAATTGTTGTAAATGTAGTTGAGAAGCGAAACTGAAAGAAGACAGAAATAGAAATTTGCAGCAGAAAATAAAACAGCAGCAAAAAAAGTAAGTTGAATTCAATAATGATAAAAGGCTAGCCAAGGTACTTCTCCACTTAGTCCAACTAGTTGATCATATACGCCAAATATCAGTATAGAGCATTCAGGTAGACAGAGTTATAGTTAACGGTAATGCACTCAATTAACCAATCTCTTCTTACCTGATCGATATCCCCGGGATGCCCTATAGACTATTTCTCTAACCACTAGACAACCCCGGGACGCCCTGACAAAGTTTAATATATGGCAGCAGTAGGAACGAAAGAGACCCCTATCCTAGCCAGTGAAACCAAAAATGATGTGATTCATTTAAACTAGATTATTTAGTTCCATAACAATGAACAATGTCTAACACATAAATTCACGTTATTCATTACCTAGATTAGGACTAATGTGGCCCACTATCAATCCTAAATAACAATATATTATCTTAATCAATCAACCAACGGGCCCTTGTTAATCAATAAATCAAAATAATAATAAAGAAACCATGCACATAAACTAAATAAATACTTGAATTACTCAAAAACAATTAAAACAAAAGTCTCACAACATTAATGGATTGAACTTCAAAACACCTTAACTAGAAAGAGATTTAGTTACACATGCTAGAGGGAAGAAAACAAAAAATTCAAAGAAAATGATGGTTGCCCTTGTGCGTGCGTGAATGAGATGGAGAAGAAGTCAGCCGTCAATTCCTTAACAAAAGATATATGTGTGTGTGTGTGTGTTTGTGTGTGCGCGCATGCGCGTGTGTATGTGTGTGTGTGTCCTAATAAGGAAAACCTACTTTCCCCTAAAAAATAGCTAAAATAATTAAAATAAAGGTAATTGTTTTGATCCAACAACAATACTAAGTTAGAGGCCTTCAAAACACGGTCCAATAGTGCGGCATACGGCCAAATGCACGTGGTCAAACTTGGTCAACGCGAGTCAACTTTCACGTGGTCACGCAGAAATACAGCTTTCGACTAAAACGCATAGAAATAGATCCAGATCTTATTGTTTCACCAATATTCCACCTAAATAAATTAAAAAAGCATAAAAACATAAAAAGACACAAATAACAACAATTTATAATGCAAAACAAACCTAAAATGCAATGTAAAACATGCATAAAATACAACCCATCAAATATCATCACACTTAAACAATGATTGTCCTCAAGCATTCTATAACTTAGAACAATTAAAAATATCAAATCACAATCATCCTTTTTACCCCCACCAAGTGTTAAATCCAAATCGATGTGCATCAAATATTCAAAAAAAAAAAACCATTGTCAGGATTGCCGACAATCACTTAAAAGGAGATTGTCAAACAACCATTGCCAGGATTGCCGACAATCACTTAAAAGGAGATTGTTTCCATCCTAGTAATGCCCCCAAAAGGGATAGCCAAATTCACACCCTCACAAGTTATACTCTATGAGTCAAAGTGTTTAGGTTTAGTGTTTACTCTCAAAATCCATTCATAACAAGGCTTTCCAGGACTTGGCATAAAGTCAAATTGTAACCACTACTAAATTCAAACCAAAACATATATAAAAAAGGACTTTAGATGCTTGTAACATGGCTAATAAACATGAGTTTAATAAGTTAAGAGAGAACAATAACAAAACCAAGTGATACTTGCCATCAACATACATCGACCAAGTTAATGCAAGCCAAATTAAATACATGTCTATGCTGACTAAAACAAGGTTGCCCACATCTAATTTCTATAAATTGTGTTGCTTTACTCCATCACTTTTCATCACATTTTTTGTTCTTTTTCTATTCTTTTTCTTCTGTTCTTTCTTTTTTTTTTTCATTTTCTTTGGAAGTAAAGCAACATTACATTTCAATATATATATATAACAAAACTGGGCAGCCAAGTCTCTTAGACAATATAAGCACAAAATCACATCTAAGACATGTCCATTATCAATGTAAATCAATGCATTAACATACAAATTAACTTGACAAAGTATCACTAATAAAAGTCTCCCAACTTAAGGGTTCAAATGTTGAAGGTATTGAACAAAATAGGATTGGTTAATATGGGTTTATGTTGGATCATGTGATCAACAATAAGTTCATTATGTGTTTTGATGATGAAGCAAAAGGTTTTGAAGAAGTACAAAACACGTTGGAAAGCTCGAAATTGAGAAACAGAGTCCTTACGTACGTAAAGGAATAATTACGTACGTAAGAGTGGAGCAACGTACGTTAAGTTTTAAGCAACGTACGTGAATCATGAAGAACTATGATCAACGTACGTAAGAATTTGTGCAACGTAAGTAAGCTGCAAAAAGACCCAGTTAACGTACGTAAAACACATTGTAACGTACGTAAGCCATGCACAGACAGTTGCAA
>CAODLS011838894.1:0-15596 GCA_948243855.1 Flueggea neowawraea | reverse complement strand
CAACGCTTAATCAATATAGTTTTGATTAAATATTTCATAATTGGATTATGATTGTGATTGAATGTTGATTCAATATGCATGGTGCATGACATAGCCCAATAAACCCATGTGATTGGTTTTAAATTTTACGTAAGGGTTGGCAAATGTGCCTATTTCAAATACGACCTGCGAGTCGTTCTTGGCGAATGTGCCCATTTCTTTTAGAACAAGATTAGTATAGTCATATATATATATATTTCTCCGATTTTAACTCACTCTGACACCAAATTTCTTCTTTAAAGGACAATTTCTTCGACGATGTTATGAGCGAGTTATCCAATCCTCTAAATGATTTTCTAGACAAGCTTTCTAATAACCTTGTTGTTCATGTAGAAGGTGAACTTGGAACTGTTTCTTCTTTACTGCATTTTTGCTACTTGATTCTTCTTGCTTCGCTTATGTTATTTTCTTTTGCTTTAACTTTGTGTTTTTATGCAAAATCTCATCCATTCAAGGAGGCTAGGCACACAAAGAAATGCAAGGTGAATGGTCCTCCTAGCTAAGTTGTTTCTAAGAAGCTTCCTGGTCTTCCTCCTTAACCCATCCAAGATAAAAATAGGGTTATCACTGACAAGCCCATCAGGCCTTATCAAAGACTACGACATTTTGGGAAGCATCGACTGATTGCTCTACCCAAATTTGGCGACACTCTTCCTCTCTGGACTGATGATGAAGGAAGGTCCCACAAGGGTTTTGAGTTCATTGCTTATACTAGAGTTTTGGATATCGAATCTGTTGTGACGTGCGGCTTTACTGTAAGGTTAATTTAAGGCACGATCTTGCCTAGGGATGAGGATGGCCTTTTTGGCCCTTTAAAGGACTGCATGGATTCAGCCGAGACAGGCGCTTTGAAGGTAAAATCTCTTATCCTTTTAGCGCTTTCAATTTTGATGCTCTTAATTAGTCAGGACTAATATACTCTATTATTGCAGTATCACCAGCAAATTTCCATTGCTTTAGCCATGGCTCAGAACACTCGATGCCGACTAGATGAGGAGATTAAAGTTGCAAAAAAGGAAATTCAGGCTCTTCAACTTGCTAACGCCCAACTCCAATCTTCAGTTGAGACTCTGAAGTAAGAGAAGAAGATATTTCAGACTCTAGAGAAAGAGAAGACAAAAGTCAAGGCATCCTTTTCTTCACTTATTGCCGACTTTGATGCTTTGCATTGGAATTCATAAATGATTTATGACATTCATAAGGATATAACGTAGCGAAAATAACAAAACATTTATCCTAGAATTCCACTTAGGATCCATGCACATCAACATAAACGAGTAGGGTTAGTGAATTTACCTTAAATCCAAGCTCAAATGACTGACTGAATGGAGTATTGATGTTGCTTTTAGTCAAGGCCGAATCCACTATCCCTCAAGTTGCCTTTGCACGAACGTGTCCAAAGGTATCCACACGAACGAACTATGGAGAATTGGCTTTGTGTACTATCACCAAAAATCTCTATTTTATTTTCCCACAAATAATTTTCTCTCTTTTAATTGTGGCACTCACAAATTCAACCAAGCCATGAAGAATATGATAAGGGTGGGCTCCTATTTATAGGCATATGAGAAACCTTAAATAGGTGCACTAGGGTTAGTCTTTCTTGTCCCACAAGAATAATTTCTTCCTAATTAATCATGTGCACTAATTAGGCTCTACCTGATTAATCATGTGCACTAATTAGAGCTCTTCCTAATTAATCATGTGCACTAATTAGAGCTCTTAAAAAATAGGAGTGTGTAGAACTTTTCTTAAAAAATAGGAGTGCATGTCGAAATTCTTTATGGGTTTATTAATGTTATTGGACTTTTAATTACATGATACACTATCATTAAATAAATCACTCCCTTATTAAAATATATGGGTCGAGCTTATTATGTCTTACATAATAACATGTCCACAAAATATTTAACTTAATAAGATGCAATTTATAACAAAAGCCCATTACATTAATGAATTATATCTTATATCATATTTAAGATATAAATCACAAAATTTTGGATTATTAATAATTAATCAAATTAATTATCTCAATAATTCAAATACCACAAGAGAAAATATTTGTAATCCAATCCAATTCGTTCTAGTGTGTGACCCAATAGGCTCATTCAAAATTGGGAATGAGCTTTGTTCCAAACCCTTCAAGCCCAAAGTCCATAAGTGGTATCTAGTAATACATTATGGCAACCCAAAATCGAATGGCGTCGGAGATCCGAGTTAACCTTTCACAGTTTGATATTTAGTCCTTTTTGTCTCACGACATCTCATTTAAGCATAATAAATGGTCACATGTCAACCTTATATAGCCTAATGTGTTTCTTGATCCCAAGTAGATTGATATAACAAATGACATTGATAATCCTTTATCAATTCATTCGAGTATGCATACATTCCATCAATCTTACTCATCAAGTGGCCCAGCGATATCACTCTTCTTAAAAGGAACAAATTTTTCACTCTCAATATCACTCCTCTACAAGATTTATGACATATCCAATCATAGCCTTTATTGTTACCGTGTTATGGATAACATGTGATTCATCAGGTGGGAGTCGATATTGAGTTTCTCAGATGACTCAAACATTACCACTGCATAAAAGCTACTTCTGACATTACTTTATGAAGTGGTTTTATAGCGGGCTAGTCCAATACATGTTCCCCAACATGCATCTATGTTGTAAGTGGCATCCCATGTCTATAATTAATAAAATGTGACTATCCTCTTAGCAATATACTAACCTTAGTTTATTATCATTTCCATGATAATAATCGATTAGGGACATTTAGAATAGTATTTTATTTACCTTATGGTTTTACTATCAAGTCACATACTTGATAACATAAGGAAGAATAAACTATTCATGGAGAATTTTACTTTCATAAAACATACAATATTTCAAAGATATGAAATGAAATGCTTCTTTATTAAATGATAAAGCGAATGACAATGTACATAACTGATTTGACTAGGACACTAAAACTATCACTTTGGAGGCAGAGAATGACAATTTTATTCGGGAAAAGCCAACCATCCTGACCACTTAGAGAAAGCTTGTGTTTATGATGCCTTGTTGGTTGAGAATAAGTGGATAGTAGATGAGCTCGAATCTTTGAACAAAGCTCACGGTAATGACAAGAAGTCCTCTATGGAAAAACCGTTTGTGAGTACCGTGAGTCGAGGGATTGCTTTCTTGGAAAGGCTGCCTATAGCGCTGGCTTTTACAAGTTAGGTTTCTTTAATGCTCACCGCTGGTTAGAGGACATTAGTGGAGATGAGTTTCCTTAGATTGTTTTCCCTCCCAAGAGACCATTTTTTGAGTTGTATCTGGATCAGCTTGCTCGCGATGATTTTGAAAACCTTTCTGGACCATAGTGTTTTGTGGTCCTCATGGTGTTAACTATAAGTTTCCTTTAAGAGGTGACATGACACATGCTTTAAGCAACCTGGACAAGGACATAATTGATACAAATAGAGCTCTCAACACTTTGGATGAGGAGGCTATTCCTACAGATAGAATAGCATGAGTAGTATAGTTACATTTATTATATTTCTACTACCATTTACTTTTTGCCTTTTTGATGAGTACTCTAGTATTTGTTACTCTTGGATATTTTTTGGATATTAACTTATTGGAGACTTCAATAATATATTTGTGAATACTTTGCTTTATATACTTTACCTTTTCATGTACTTGGTATGCATCATTGCTCCCTAATCACTTGGCCAAGTTACTTCTTAGGCAGGTGATTTTAGTAAAGTCTTAGTAGTAATTGATTCGCTGCTTGAGTAGGAAGTGAAAAAATCACTCGTTATCATGACAATACCACTTGGGGGTTCAGTTGCCACATGCCTTAGTAAGCTTCGGCGTTGCTTTTTTTTAGACGAGACCTTGTGTTATGGAAGGTTTTCTACTCATCAATGATGTAGCTAACGCGCATAGTTGATGGTAGTGGTTCCCAGGCCTTTGTCAAGTTCTAGGTACTAGGTATTATCACCCACTACGTTTTTCATTTTTAGTCTTTCTTAGGCTTTGATTGCATTAGTCGAATGAGTATGCAAGATGAATGCTAATAAATCGAATATTACGATGAAAGTGGTGAATTAATAAAATTGACACGAGAATTTATAGTGGTTCAGCCTAAGAGCCTACGTCTACTCCTTAAGCAACTTGTTTAAGTATTTTTTTTATTTGTCATATTTACAACTTAGATGTATTTGAATTACACAGTAGAAGGATAATAGAGCTTTAGGTGCTTTGCGTTCCACATTTTTTTAAGCTTCTTTCCTCCCAACATTTCTAGTGTGCAAGTGTTTGGCCCCACAATTGATGTGATTCTGAAAAGACCTTCCTAGTTAGCCTACAACTTGTCATCTTCTCTCAAGGCATTGGTGATTTTAAACTTTGGTAGACAAGGTCGCCTTGCCCCATTGGTCGACTTCTCATCCGGGAATTGTAGTACCCAGCCACTCGCCTATGATAGGCTTTGAGTCTCATGCAAGCTTGCTCTTGTTGTTTGTCGATGAGGTCCATATTTTCCTGAAGAGCACCAGAGTTAGACTATTCATATTCTGGAGTGAATTTCACCATCCTTGTTGATCTGAATCCTATCTCTACAGGAATCAATTCGTTAGTGTCGTACACTAAGTTGAGTAGAGTCTCACCAGTGGACACCCGACTCGTTGTCCTATAGACAAATAGGACACTGGCAACTACTCCACCGATGTTCCATTAGCCCCTTCTAACTTTTTCTTGAGACCATTGAGAATGGTTCTATTAGAACTCTTAGTCTGTCCATTTGCTTGAGGATAAGACATTGGTGCCAAGCTGAGGAGAATATGTAGCAACTCATAAAATCCTCTAAAGGCGTTGCAATCAAATTGCTTATCATGGTCAGCAACTAGAACCCATGATAACCCATAATGACAGATGACATCCTTCCACACCATTTCTTCAATTTGCTTTGACGTAATGGTCTCTAATGGCTTAGCCTCGATCCACTTAGTGAAGTAGTTTGTAGTGACTATGAGAACTGAGGAAAAGTCCCAAGATGTCAAGCCCGATTTTGTGAATGTTGTTGGCTCAATGACACTCTGGAGTTCAAAAATAGGTGAACTCACAACAAGTGCATGTCGTTGACAAGAGTCACACTTTCTCACGTTGATCACAGTGTCCCCCTTCACAGTGGGCCAGTAGAACCTTGCTAGTAAGTTCTTGGAGGCAAGTGCTTGAGAGTGCTAGCCACAAATTCCCTCATGGGTTTTAGCTAAGGTTAACTCCATTTCCCCAAAACCTAAGCACTTCAGCAACGGTCTAGCAAAGGCTCGCTTGTAGAGGGTGTCATTGATTAACACGAACTGTGTTCTCGAACTTTACTTTTTTTGTCTTTGATATGATCGGAAGACAACTCTCTGGTCAATAAGTATTTTCAAATTGGGGCTCTCTAATCGTCTTGAGCATCATTGATGGCGAGTACCTCTTCTTCCTTGATAGTTGGTCGAGAGAGAATCTCCATCTTGACCGTTTGGGCACTAGAATCTCTTGAAGATGCCAACCTGGACAATGCATATGCATGATTATTTGTTGAACCAACTGAAATGTTGTAAACCTTATTGTTATTCCCCACACTTTTTGTAAGTACTGTTCCATCACCAGTTCTCTTGCCTCATATTCTCCTTGAAATTGTTTCATGACCAACTGCGAGTCATTGTGCACGACCAACTTCTTAGCATGTAATTGAAGTGCTAATCTCATCCCCCACAATGAATGCTTCATACTCAGCTACATTATTAGAGCTTGGGAAAGAGAATTGTAATGGGTACTCAAGGATGTTGCCATGTGGTGATATCAGTACCACTCCAGCCCTATACCTAAAGAATTAGAAGCCCCATCTACAAACAATGTCCACTTTAGCACTTTGTTCTCTTCCTCTGGTGCACTAAAAGTACACTCCACAAATGAAGTCGACTAGAGCATGTCCTTTGATCGTCTGTCAAGGTTCAAAGTAGATGTCAAATTGACTCAACTCTATTACCCACTTCATAAGTCTTCCCAAGAAGTTAGGCTTTTGGAGTATTTGACAAAGTGGTTGGTCAGTCAAGACATTGATGGTGTGTGCTTGGAAGTACGGTCTCAATTTCCTTGATGCCATCACCAAGGCTAGTACCATTTATTTGGCTAGTAAGTATCATGGTTCAGCCCCACGCAACACCCGACTAACGAAGTAGACGAGCTTGTTGACTATCCCATCCTTCCTCAACAACACCGCCCTGGTCACCGATTCACTGACGCCTAGGTACATGTCCAACTGCCTCCAGCCTGTGGCCTTGTTAAGATAGGCACTTCTCTTAAGTACTTCTTTAGGTCCTCAAAGGCTTCTTCACACTCTTTCATCCATTCGAACTTCCTTCTTACTCCTAATGTCTTGAAGAAGGGTAAATTCTTCTCCACAATTTTTGGCAAGAAGTAGTTTAGAGCAGCTAGCCTTCTGGTGAGTTGTTGTACTTCTTTCACCAAAGAAGGAGAATTCATGTCCAGAATCACTTAAACTTTCTTCGAATTTGCCTCAATTCCAAGTTGGGTTATCATGTGCCCAAGGAATCTACCTGAAAAGAACATTTCATCAGATTGAGCCTCATGCTGTATTTTCTCAGGACGTTGAACACGGTTTATAAACGCCCAGCATGAGACTTGTCTTTCTTACACTTGACGATCATGTCGTTAACATAAGTCTCCATTATATTTCCTATCAGCTCCTTGAACACCATGCTTACCATTCGCTGGTTAGTTGCTCCTACATTCTTCAATCTGAATGGCATCACCCTGTAGCAATAAGTCTTGTTCTCTATGATGAATGCGATCTTCTCCTCATCCTCTAGATACATCATAATCTGATGTTACCCATAGAATGCATCCATGAAACTTACGAGCTCGTACCCAGAGGTCTCATCTACCAACTTTTCAATCCTCAGTAGTAGGTAAGAGTCCTTAGGACACATTTTGTTTAGGTTAGTGAACTCCACACACATCTTTCACTGCCTATTGGCCTTTTTCACTATGATCATGTTGGCAAGCCAGTTTGGATAGTAAAACTCCCGAATGAACCTCGTCTTCAGCAACTTGTTCTCTTCTTCATCCACTGCCTTTTTGCCTATCAAGTGAAACGTTTCACTTCTTCTATTTTATAGGGAGCCTTAAGGGATCGATATTGATTTGGTGTGAAATCACCTTCGGGTCAATACCTAGCACGTCAACTGGACTCTAAGTGAAGATATCAGCATTATCCCTTAAGCACTTCATTATCTCCTCTTTAACGTCCTAAGGAAGCTGACTCTTAACATACACGAGCTTCTCCTCATCAAACTCCTTCAACTTCACACTCTCCAAATTTTCCACTTGCTCAGGTTTATTTTCCACTTTTTCCCCTTTTCCCTCTCCATCTTTTATCGCATGAGTCTTTGCCTCCGATGGAAGAGACATACCCTTGTGGAGTGGGGAACTTCATCAATAGATAAGCTGGTGAAATCACCGCCCTCATGTCATTTAATAATGTTCAATCCAATATTACATTGTAGGCAGTGGATACTGACTTTACCACCATAAAGGCCTTGTTAGTGTTCGGTCATTTTCCAGCGTGACTAGTAGTTGCACTGACCATATTACCAACACAACCTCAGCACTAAAACTATAAAACATCGTCTTTACCTTTTTCAACTTGTCTGCGGTGAGGTTCATCTTATGAAAGTAATTCCAGTAAATCAGGTTGACTGAACTCCCATTATCCACTAGAATCCTCTCTATAAGGTGCTTGGCAATGATAGTAGATATAACTAGAGGGTCGTCATAAAGAAGCATTGCATCTCCTTTATCCGCCTCAGTGAATGTGATAGGCTTTTCCCCACTTTTCAAATGCACAACAGCATTAACTTGGTATGCTTATCGAGCATACGCCTTTCGTGATGAGGATGTGCTCCCCGCCATTGTCTCTTCTCCTGAGATCATATTGATGGTATGGTGTGTGGGTTGCTTATCAACTAGATGAGCCCTTTTTATTCTGTCCTCCTCTATTCTCTTTAGTTCATTCCCTTTAACCTCTTCGATTCTCATTTCTTTCATGTCGCCATTCTCCGCCACGATGATTGTCATACTTTTACTCCTCTCAGGGGTAGTTTGGCTCATCACCCCCTCCATGCATCTGTGTCGATGAACTGGTTTAGTTTTTTGTCTCATGCTAGTGCCTCAATCTGATTCATCAAGTCCCAGCACTTTTCTGTGGAATGCCCACTCACGTCATGGTACTGACAGTATGCGTCCACATTCCTCCGTAGAGGCTTGTCTAACTTTTGTGGAGGGAAAGATAAGTCCAGACTCCTTTTTCACCTCCAAGATCATTGACCTTAATTCAGCCAATGGTGTGTACTTCTTGAAGCGGGGACTAAAAGGTGCCCTCGAGTCTCCCGACTTCTCTTTCTTCCTACTTGGCTCCTTTTGAGCCTCTCTCTCCTTCCTGTTCTTTTCTTTGTCTTCCTTGGTTCCAACGATCTTCATGACTTCAGCCTATAAGATGTACTTGTTGGCTCATACGAAGAGGTCTGCCAAGGTCTTTGGATGGTCAAGAGGCAATGACTCATGTAGCTGCATCGATTGTGTCCCTTGCAGCATTGCAACCACCGCCACTCCAGGTTGTAGATCATTAACTTCAAAAGTAGCATTCTTGAATCGTTCCTAACACTTAACAGGTACATAACATCCTTCTTATGTTTGCTATTAATGATGATGGAGTTGATGAACTCCTTCCCTAGCTAGTCAAAACAAGAGAGAGATGCCTCCTTCATCCCATTTAACCATGACCGAGCATGGTCTTTGAGCATGATCGAGAATGCATGGTACACGATAGTACCCTCCCATCCATGAAGCATTCTGATGGCCTCATAATTCTGAATATACTCATGAGGATCCTCCTTTCCTGAGAATGTTGTCAGTGAGGGCATCTTGAACTTTGGAGGTAATGGCTTTCCCTTAAGCTCCTTAGCGAAAGGAGCTTTCACCTTCTATTGCTCTTCCTCCGCAGGGACGAACTTCTTCTACTCGAAGACTTCCTCGATCATCTTTCTCATGTCCGCCACTTCCCGAACACTCATTGAGGATTGAGATTCCACTTCAGCCTTATTTGGAGGAGATCTCAATTCTCCCCTATAGGTGCTCTCGACCACCTCGGGGTAGTTTTCCCTTCTTGCCTCAGGAACAGGAACGTCGAAGTGCTCTTGGTGAGGTGAAAATTTTGATTGCTCAGACACTTGTGCAGGTGACGAGGTGGAGCATTATGTCTTTCTAGTACTCCTCTCCTCTGAGCACTTTGGGCATAAGCGCGTAACCTGTAGAAGCTGCACCTGAGGATGGAACTGTCAGAGCAAGGTTGCCATCTCGCTGAAGGCTTTTTGGTTTTCCTCGTTTTGTCTCTTCAACGCCTCGTAGTCAGCGAGCAAAACGGCAGGATGACAGTTCCCGAAAAGCTCCCCCTCCAGCACCAGCTCTCCCTGCATATTCCTCGGAATGTCCGAGCTTATTCGAATGCGTTTGCACCATGGTGAATAAGTAGATGGTTATCGAGGAACTTCACAAGTGTCGAGCAACAAGGCTTTTTATTCAAGCTTCCCATATATGGCTCAAATTGTTGTTACCTTGAAAAATGAACAACAATAATAATAGAGTTTGAAGAACTCAAACTTCTCAAAAAACAAAAACGTCACCTCGAAACTTGAAAACACAATGTTAGTTTTCACTATAAGAAATTTGTCCATTGTCTATGTTTTCTTTAGCTACGAGCTTAAATATGTAGCCAATTGTGACTTTTTTCGACGATTTTTTCAATTCGTAGATAAAAGTTCAAAATTCTGGGCGCCAATTGTTTTCGCAATGGAGGGAAGAGTATTCACTACTATGTTCATTATTACCAACGTTATGTTTTTGTAGAGAGAAGTGATTAGTTTTGCCTACGAATTATATCCGTAGAGAATAGTCATGACGTCTTCCTCTACGAATTCTATTTTGATATAGCATGGAAACCCTACCTCTCGGCCGCCTGCCTCCTTCTCTCTTCTCCTTTCCGCAGGCTCCCTATACTCTTTCTTCGCAGCACCTCATTCTCTCGTCTCTTCTATCCCTCTTCTCATTCTTACGTCTCTTCGCAGTCCACCACCGCCAGTCCCCTTTTTCCAGAACAGACGCGCCACCAGTCAGAGAACTCACCGTCACGCTCGCCGCCCATCGCCTCCAATAGTTCCCGCTAGTAAGTCCTTGCTCCTTTCAACTTTTTATCTTCTAATTTTAGTTAATTAGGGTTTGTAATTGTTGGGTTTTTTGGCTTCTTTATAATGGGTTCATTTTAGTTTTCAGAAAAGTCTCCTCTTTTGATCTCTGTTCTAGGTTTTGCTTCTTTTGGTCATTTCATTCCAATTTTTGGCTTTTTTTAAAGTAAATAAATTATAGGTTTTGGTTGCTTTATTGAGTTATATATTTTTTTTCTATTTCTGGGCACATTTTAGATTACGGTTTGTGTATATTGGTGTTTATTTGGATTGTTTGGAGCTTAGTTTGGTAAAAAAACGTATGGGGTTGCATGAAGATGTGAAAGTTTGAAGCTTTTTTTTTTGTATTTTTTTTTTGTTTTGAAGGTCAGACTTGGTGATTCAACGTCAAATGGGTTGGATGAGGTCAATTTGTTTCATTCTTTTTGTAGTTTTAGTTTCTGCTTCTGTGGTGGTGAGCTTGGAACAGAGAAAGAAGGAAAAAAGGAGTTCCTCAGTCAATTAGTCGATCTGGTTACTGGAGAGGTTGATAAGGATAAGGTAGGACACAATAACATACTCTTTTGTGTTCATTAGATGATTAGAAGAAAATTACAAACCCTAATTAACTAAAATTAGAAGAATCAGAATCTGCAGTAGGATTTCCATATGTATATAGGACAAGGATGCTGCAAGAGAGGCTGTTCCATTTGTATGAAACTGTGATACAGAAGAAATAATGAAGTGCTTTTGCTGGTGATTGTTTATTTTAAGTGACAGCTGAAGCTAATGCAAACGGCTGGAGAGATGATAATAGTATGAATGAGAGAATGATTGATAATTGGGGTAATGACTTTGTGATTGTACATTTTTTCTTTAATCTTCACAGATGAGAAAAAGGGCAGATGAGATATATTTCAATTTTCAAATTATCTTTTTTTACTTTTGGAATCAATCTCAGTGAAAAGATTTATGTTTCCAAAAACATAAAATCCTGACTGCAGTTTTGCTTCCTCCTTCATTTTTGTGAAAACAAGAACAAAGTTTATCCTGAAAACATAAAATCCTGACTGTTGCTTGAATACTTGAACAATTCTTGTCAATTGTAAATACATATAGGTTGAAATTTCTTTGTCTTATTCATACCCAAAATTGCTGGCGATACCTTATTTCACAGAAGAGCACAATGTCTGGAATTAAATTCCTTACTCAATTTCTTTATGTGCGGGAAGGAGGTAATTTTTTGTTACTCTTGCTGAACGGGGAAGTGGTTATGTGGTATCTTTTTTATAATGAAGCCCTTTGATCTGGTTTTCAGGTGAAAAAGATAATGGACGGATGAAAAAAGTAAATATTGTTTGATGGAGAATTGGTCTCATATCAATTTTATGTTTGTGTTATTCAGCTTCAAATGCTAATGCAGTGCACAGAGATTGTCTAAATAAAAGTAGAATGGTTTTAGTATTATTGATGACCACATGTTTATAGACAAGCTAAAAAGTAGAAATACACAATGGCATTCCCTGTGTAATCTTTCTTTTTGACTAATGCTGGTTTGGAACTTCAAATTTCAAAGCTCCTGTTGCTCATTTAGAATGCATCCTTTATTGGATCTACCATTGAATAGTTTTATTTTCATTGTTCAGTTTTAAAATAATACTGTCTAGCCTCCATTTATTTGAAGCACTTGATACAAGCATTTCGGTTTATAAATTTCTTTGATTCTGCAATGACCTAGAGTAATCCACGTTTTTCCTTGGGATTTTTTCCCCCTGAATTTCTTGAGTGCTTTTGTTATCTGATATGGCATTTTATGAATTCAGGGCTATCTTTTCATACCACTGAAGAGAGTTTGCGAAATGCTTTCTAAAATTTCGGCCATCTTGTAGAAGGTAACATTTAGAAGTTGTTACAAATGCCACTCTGTTCAGTGTTTAAGCATTTAAATTGTAACTGAAGTTCGCTTTATCTTGTAGTCAAATGGATAAAATAGCAAACAGACCTAGGGGCTTTGCTTTTCTTCGTTATGCAACTGAAGAGGAATCTCAAGAAGCTATTGAGGGAATGCATGGCAACGTATATCCTTGGTTTTATTATTTTATGGAATTATATTCCTTTGAACTTCTTTCTTCTCGGGTTTCTTTTGTTCTGTTAGCAGAGCAGATAATCATTTTGTACCAGAAGAAATTAAGAAAAGGAATTTAACCCATTATTAGGAAGAGTGCACGGTATTGGGTGACAAAATAGAGAAGATATAGTACAGGTCTGGTTGGAGGAGAGTTTGAACAGAGATGTGGCTAGTTCAATGGCTGAAATTAACAGAAAGTGGAATTATTATTTCCTGAAGTCACTGAGCAGGGCACAGTTCCATTTTTTTTAATTAAAATCTGCATCAATGCTAATTGAATGGTGAATAACTTTTTTAGGATATCTTGAAGTCAACATTTTCTTGGAAAACTTAATCGTGGTGTACGATTTCTGGTGATTAATTGTATAGAAATTAATATGTAGGCTTCTTGAAGTCAATGTTTTCTTCTTGGTTAAATTTGTTGCTTACAGGGTATTTATACATTAGGTACGCTTCAAACATACTGGCTTGTGTCAAGCATCTAAGTTTAGAAATGCAGATTTCTCATACAACTTCTAATAGAATTTCATTTTGCTGGGTCACATGAATGCTCTGACCTATCTTTGGTTTATCATCCTTCCACATATTCTAGCAATGATGGACTGAACAACGTTGGCCAGATGATATTAACTTTTCTGCAACAACCTACATTCCTGTAAGTTTTTGTTTAATATTATTTGATTAAATAATAATTGTATATTGGTTTTTTCTTTACTTGTTTAACTGACGATTTGAGTAAAATACCACGTATCCCATTATAAAAAGCAGTGGGCTTGACTTAGGGGAGTATAATGCAGTTCTTTTAATGTCTGTTAGATTTACAACACTAATATGTTAGGATGTTGACTGTTGCAGGTTTATAAACGCCTTATACAGCTAATAAAGTCAGGTGAAGTATATGCCTTTGGAGACATAGTAGCATCTTCCTGCATGTGACACAGTATTCAAATAGGAAAATAGAAAATAAAATATAGCTTGTAATTGTATATATTTTGTAAGGATCTTTTAGCTGAATTAATAGTAATTACGATATATGAGTTATTAATAGTATTTTACATTTATAATGTTTTGATGAATGTAATGTGTGTTTATAATAGGAATAAGGTCAACAGGAAAGACATTTCGCCACGAATAAACAAAATTGTTAGACAAAAATATGTATTCATCCACGATATAAGAAATCATAGACAAAAGAAATGATTGCCTACGAAAAGAAATCATAGTGAATAACAATAATTCTCTACGATTTGGTTTCGTAGACAAAATTTACTATTTCCTACGCATTTTTTCGTAGACACTATGTTCATTTCTCTACGATTTGTAACAATCAACCACATATTAGGACGATTTTTAGCTACGATAAAAAGGTATGAAAATGTTCAATCTTTCTCCAAAAACTTGAAAAACATGGGCAATAACATTTACCTACATGGAATTATTTTGTCCTACGTTTTATTTTTTAGCAAATAGTCATTGTCTACAAAAAAAGTACATTTGCTTACGATTTTCCTGCATAGAGAATAGGCAAATTTCTTGTAGTGTTTGTGTCATATTCCAATCATTCATATATATTATCATTCGATTTATCATTTAATTAAAAAACGATATTTTATTTCATATCTATGAAATATTATAATATATTTTATAAGGATAAAACCTCCATGAATAGTCTATTCTCCTTTAGGTCATCAAGTTTGACTTGATAGTAAAACCTTAAAATAAAAAATATTATTCTAAATGTCCTTAATCAATTGTTATCATGAGAATGATAATGAACTAAGGTTAGTATGTTGCTAAATAGATAATCATGTTTTACTGATTATAGATATGAGATATCACTTAAAATATAGATACATGTTAGGGAACATGTATTGGACTAGGTCCGCTATAAAAGTACTTCATGAATTGATGTCACAAGTAGCTTTTATACAATAGTAATATTTGAATCATCTGACTGAAACGTATTATTGACTCCTATATGAGGAATTACATGTTTTAACTTAGTCAAATGTCATATGCAACAAGGTAATAATAAAGGCTATGATTGGATATGTCATGAATCTTGTAGAGGAGTGATAGTGAGAGTGATGAATTTGTTCCTCTTACGAAGAGTGATATCTCTAGGCCACTTGATGAGTAGGATTGATAGAATTTATGCATACTCAAATGAATTGATAAAGGGATTATCAATGTCATTTGCTATATCAATCCATTTGAGATCAAGAAACACATTAAACAATATAAGGTTGACATGTAACTATGTCTTATGATTAATTTAGATATCGTGAGACAAAATGACTAAATATCAAACTGTGAAAGGTTAACTCAGATCATCGACTCTACTTGATTTTGGGTTGTCATAATGTATTGCTAGATACCGCTTATGGACAATGGGTCCAAGTTTTGAGACAATGCACACTTCTAATTTCGAGTGGATCTATTGGGTCACACACTAGAACGAATTGGATTGGCTTGCAAATATTCTCTCTTGTGTTAATTGAATTATTAAGATGATTAATTTGATTGATCATTAATAATTCAGGGTTTTAATAGTTTATATCTGAAATATGATATAAAATATTATCCATTAATATAATAGGCTTTTAATATAAATTATTTATTATTAAGTTAAGCATGTTTTGGGTATGTTATTATGTGTGACATAATTCTGGCCCATGTATATTAATAATAGAAGTTATTTATCTAATGATAATGTATCATGTAATTAAAAGTGTAACACCCATACCTATATAACATATAATACATAACTCTGTAACATATAACAGCATTTGCATATATAACCACAATATTACAGCAAGTACAAGTTACCAACACAAATATGACTGAACTATCAAAATTCGTCAAACTGTAATATACAACATATAGTATAAGTCAAGTCTAGCAAACTTGATACAAAACTTGATGTGATGTTAGGATCTCATCCTCTAACACCCTATATGCACATGTGTGATGGAGAGAGAGAGTGATCGCGGCATCCCGACCTCTGTCGTGTTGATGTATCTACAAGCCCGCAAATCGACTTAAAAGCTAGTCTCTGATACCTGGAAATATTTTGCGCTTTATATGAGTCGCAACTCAATGAGGAACCCAACAAATATCAAACAATATCTAATAAGGTATCAT
>CAODLS011838158.1:0-21147 GCA_948243855.1 Flueggea neowawraea | reverse complement strand
GAGCAATAGAGTAATACTTGAATGACATCCTCAGCACGGTCGTTGCATCTGTGTGCTTTCGGTTGGCGATGCTCTCCTTCTGGGGTCCCCCATGGACTCTCCCTCCTTGGTACTGGCCTTGTCTCGCTCATTGTTTACTCTCTCTCTCTCTCTCTCTCTCTCTCGCCCCTCTATGTTTGAAACTCGCCTGTTTTACATCGGCAGAACACTCGCTGGCGCCCCTGAATTTTACTGAAAGTCTCATAAGACCCTTGAACTTTGCTTTTGATTTTCTTTTTCTTTCATTCTTTATACTCCTCAACTTTTTTAATAAGACCATGGGTATGCTTGGATTATAAAATTAAAATTAAAATTTAGAATTGAAATTATAATTATAATTTTGTTAGAATTAAAATTGAATCAAAATTAAATTCTTATATTTGGATAATATTTTACACAAAAATCTTGTCATATACACTTAAAATATATGTTGTTTTAAGTTTCTAAACCCTAAATGTTCTTATTAATACACATATAGAATTTTTTTTTGACATTATTTAACAAGAATTAAAAGTTTCTAGTTAAAACAAAAAGGGATAGACTTATGGCTCATCATTATTAGAGTGAATTTCAACATTGAAAATTTGAGATTTTTATTTTAGTGGGAGCAATAAAATGGCTTATATATAAATAAAAAAAGACAAGATTTAAGAGTTCAAAACAAGAGTAAAATAAAGGGCCATTAGGAGATTTTGCATACGAGTTCAAGGGCTTATATATGAGTTTTGCCGTTTTTACATTTACGCATCTCTCTCTTATTTCTTTCTTTCTTTCTTTCTTTCTCCGTAAACTAGCACGAGATAATATTTTTTATTTTAATTAACAAGTAATATATTTTTTGTTTTGAAATATTTTCAAAATTAGTATTTAAATAATAAAAATTAAAGCATTAGCAAACTAAGAGAGAAACTATAAGTATTAGATATTTGAAATTGTTATGAAATTTTATAATTTTAATAATAATTCTTTCATAAATTAAATATATTTTTTTTCTTAGAGAACTGTATAGATTCATCAAAATAAAAAATTATAATTCATATATTATAATATTAATCAAGCTAATGCATATGCATGCATTGAATTAAGCTAATATAAGTAATATTATCTTAATTTGATCAAAAGTATCAAATCACTGCAAATTTTTATATGTAATTTTTGTTCTTTTCATAAAGACTAACACGTTGACATTTGACTAGTAGACTACAAATCAACTTCTAATTAAAAAATTATATGTAAAAAATGCAAACCAAATTTTTTACCCTAGCGTTAAATTTATATAACTATATTTGTAATACCTTGCTTGTTTTGGCTAGGTATTTGTAGTTTTTCGTTCATCTCTGATTCGATCCTTGGTATTCGGAGATGTTGGGATGTTGGTGGTGTTAGATTAATTTTTATTGTTGAGCAAGTTTGGAGTTACTCGAGTAAGTTGAGAGTTACTCAAGTAAACGTGAGTAAATGGGTTGATTGGAACCTCTGGTCGTGAGTTACTCGAGTGGAACCTTGTGCTACTCGAGTGATCGAGGGTTGGGTTACGCGAGTGAGGGATAGTCTCACTCGAGTGGTTCATGCTTCATTTCTGTTCAAGAGTCGAGACTTACTCGAGTAAGTTTTGACTTACTCAAGTGAGCAGGGCTGGAATTTCCTTTGAAGCAAGACTTACTCGAGTAAGATATTGAGTTATTCGAGTAATTACTGAGATAGCTCAGGCACTTGGCAAAACAGTGAGTTTTGTTGTCTTGGCATATTTAATACCCCCACCCGACATCTCTTCGCCATTTACTCCTCCAAAACACCACATTCATTCTAAGATTCATCTCTCTCCCTCTTCCATTGCTTCTCCTTGTCTCTAATCGATTCCCTAAGTTAAGGACACTCTTCTCTCCCTTCTTTTGCTTCCATTTTATTGTTGAACAAATGGATTTGTTGGGCATTTTGGGGAGTGACGAGATGAACTATGGTTTCGAATTTGGGCTTGATTCGGGATGTTTCTGGTGGAAAGAGTGTTAAGGGTTGTAAAATCAGAACTTTGGGAGTCTAGAAACACCTAGGTTTAGCTTGAAATCATAAGAATCGAAGTGATTCATAAGTGGGTTTGGATCATTTCAGGTTGGGTTGATTTTGAGTTGTTTTGTTGGATTGGAGTTTAGATTAATGTTATGGAGGTTGTTTTTAGACAATGTGGGTGTTTAGGAGTGATTTTAATTGGTTGAATCAAGTGTTGGTTGAGTTTGAAAATTTTTGGGTTGTATCTTACTCGAGTAAGTCATTATGTTGCTCGAGTAAGACAGGGTTGGGCTTCACTCGAGTAAGACCATGACTTACTCGAGTGAGCCAAGGTTTTGAGAGACCAAAGCTGTAATTTGCTTATCTCTCGATTTCTAAGAGTTTGAGAATTTATTTGGGAATTTTGACTACTTAGAGAGCTAATTAGCAATCCTAGTTTGCTTTGAGGACTATTTTGGAATTTCCTAAGTCTCAGGGACTAGAACATAATTTTACATTGGTCGAGGACCAAATTATAATTTTACATAGTTTTTGAATTTTTGGTCCAAAGTGATAGATTATCATTCGATATGAATTTTTGGGATCTTTGAAAGTCCGCATTTGTATTGCATAGCATTTGGTATTGTCATAGTACCACATTTCGATTTGTCTATGATATATCCGTTGATATACATTTGTTTGTTCAACTTCTTGTTCCTGTTAGCGAGACCAACCACCGACGAGTGAGGCTTGACTGACGTTTTGCGCTTGGATTTCCAGGTCAGTGAATAGCAGCTTCAGACACATAGACTGTGTCTCGACAGTTCTATTATTGTTTTTGATATGTTGGACTTGATATTTCAAATTTGGACTAATTTAAGGATTGACTTAACTAATAAACTGGTTATATGTTAATAATTAGTATTTTGTTTTGAAAAACAATATATATGTATTATACATCCGCTTCTATTTTGATAATGCTTTGCATGCTTACGATTTTATACTATGCAATAGTATAACTTGGTTTTGTTTTCTGATATGGGGTACCCGCGCTACGGGTAGTAGTAGCATTTGGTATACCAATGCTTTGAGAAATCCCAGCTACAAGGGATGCTGGTAGCCATGTGTTCTGATCCAACACGTCATTTGCTAGTGATCAGTGACAAAGTCCACATCATATTTGTTTAGTGTCAGATGCACACCTTTGATATGATCCCATATGTACGATATGTGTTTTGACTTTGAAACTGATTTGACAAGTTTTCGTTCATGTTGTTTGCTTTGTTTTCAAACGTTTTGGAAATTGATTTTGAATGCTGCTATGTATTAGCGTGTATATATTTATTTATTTAGATACTTATCCTACTATATCGCATGTGGTAGTTTTGAACGATTTTCAAAACAGTATTTGTGAGGCACGTATGAAGCGGTCTGGAGTGTTATTCCTCAATAGACCCTAACCCCTTTAATTTCTCTGTTTACTTGATATCCTATATCTCAGGTTCACAGATTTTGTCTTCAACAACCGTTCCGCATATTGAGCACCAGTGAGACGTCTTTTAGTTAGTGATGCCTTTTTGTCCGGGCTCTCATTTTGTATTGTTAGATCTCTGCACCGGGATGATGTTGGGCTATGAGTTTTTCCATTTGTATTTGATATTGTATACTCATGATATATTTTTGGATTCATTGGTTATTTGATTTATGGTATTTATTTTTACTACTTATGTTTTAAACGATAATGTTTTCATTGAACGTTTTAAATAATAATTAAACGGGATTGTGCGAGACAGGTCGGGCTCCTATAAACAGTTCACCTTGCACGGCGGTCTCAACCCAGTTTTGGGTCGTGACAATATTTTTGCGTGAAATTTTATATAATATGTATTAGTCTAACAAAAAATTCTCGTTTTTTTTTTATTTTATATTTAAAAGAGAAATTAAAACAGAATACACTTGTCAATCATTTTAAATCAATTCAATGGATAATGAAATCATACTGAGAAAATTAATATTATATATATATATATGGGAGTCAATATATACATAAAAATACATAAAAGTTAGGGAATTTTCTCAAATTTACCATTAAAAAGACACTTGTCACAAATTTTAAAAAAAATTTCTAATTATTATATAATATATATATATATATATTTATTGATGATAGTTAAAAAATCTCTAGGTGGACGATAGTTTGTTTTGTATTTTTTGAGTAACTAGCCTTTATATGTGTGTTGCACGTTATTAATTTTTTTATTTATAATTTAATTCTTTTTAACTTAAATATAAACTTTTAAATTTTGGTTGTCAATTTTTGGGAAAATTTTGATATTATGTGATGAAAAACTTAACTGAATATGCTTAATTTTTTGATAATTCGAATATGTTTTTTAATACTTTAAAAATAACAATATTACCATGTTACATATATGCACAGTCTTTAAGTATAAAATGAAATATTACTACTATGAATATTTATAGTAAAAGAGATATACTACACAATAACAATATTCAAATAATAGTTTTAATTATTATTTTTTAATTAATTATACTTTGTGTATAAGAATTGCAATACTATGTCATCCAATAATTATAGTAATTTAGAAGTGAAAAGAGAGATAAAGGTGAAAATATTTGAACACTCCACTATAATTAAAAAAAACTTCATGCTTAATTTATCCAAAATTAAAATATTTTTTTAGTAAAATGATATATGTTAAATTATCCTTATCATCTAAATAAATTTATATTTAATTATCCATTTTTATGTTTAAATCCATTTAAAAATAAAATTTTTCTTTAATTAATAATTATTCAATAAATATAATAATTTAGAATTGAGAAAATTGATAAAAGTGTCCAAAAAAGATTTTTCCACAACCCAACATTTATAAGTGTTATGATAATGTAAACAAATTGTTTTATATATTAAAAAAGTGTGACATGCCATTAAAACAAGTAGCTGAAACTAATAGGTTAAATTAACTACTATGGTTGCTCATGGAACTTGGAGGTTTCCGAACCAAAAGAACCATTGGCTTTAACTTTTTCCCGAACCAAAGAGTCCCGAAGTTTATTAAGCAGGATAGTTCTGGTTCTTAGACAATATGTGTCCTAAGAACCATCTCAAACTGTGTTGAACTAAAGAACTAAAGCTAGAATCGGAAATAAATAAATCAATACAAGAAAAAGACAGTTTTGTGACCAAAAGAATCGGTCGCAAAAAAGAGATTTTCGTCATAAAACCATTGTTGCGATGAAAATTCAGTCGGAAAAAAGGTCCTCACAAAAAATAATTTGAGACAAATTTTGTCGCTAGTTTGCGACGAAATGCATTTTCGTCGTAAAATTCGGTTGCCAACCTTTCGCGACCGTTTCGTCGCACGTTGTCGCAAAAATTTATCGACCAAATAGTCGTAAAAACTCAAAAACGAATTCCAATTGTTTGCAAAATAAATTCCAGAATTGTGCCGACCAAGTGGTCGCAAAAAAGAATCCCAAATATTTTTAAACAAATTATTATTGTTTTGATATTTTAAATAATTATTTAAGATACGAAAAACCAATGAAATATTAAACATTTTTATTTAGCAAAAAAATATACTGATTTTTTATAGTTTTAAAACATATACACAAAATATTAAATATTTATTATGTCCAAATTATAATGAGTACATCAACCTAACTAGCAAGTCTACTCATTAGCCTATGAAGCGTTTGGTGCAGATGATTCAGAAGTAGAAGCAACGCTCGGCTTGTATCCCAATTTTTTCATGAATTCCTCCATCTGCACGCTCATCATCCGGTGTAGGCTGCGAGTCGGCTGTGGCGCATCACTCATTAAGTAGTCCATCACAACGCTCCTACAAAGGAAAATAGAAATTATTAAAATAATTGTTATTAAGATAAAAAATTATATATAATCTTCCTTATCACCTAACAAAGTCAGACTTGCTCAACCCAAATAAACACGATTAGTCAACTTAGCTGATTAGTAATTCGTAATACTCATAAGAAAAACAGAAATTACTTGAAATCCGATAAATTACTTTGTTAGAGAATTGAACACAACATGAAATGCTAAGCGGATAGTACCTTTCTTGGTTGCATTTAAAGAAGCTTGCCAAATTGCACGAATCCTGGAGATAGCTATAGCACCTCACTCGAATTTTTTCTACAAGAAACCAAAAAAAAACTATAAAAGCTTTATAATCAAAGATCATCACTTGAAATGAGAGCAAAAAACCAAATTGTAATCCAACAACTCAATCAAATAAAAGCTAACATTTTGAAACAAAACAATACTAAATATTCAGTCCTTTTCTCTCCACTTTTTCAATGACACTCGAAATGGGTTCATTCAATTAACATCAAACATGTTTCTAGTGCAGGAACAAGAACGAACCCATTTGAAGAATCAATAGTTTTTCCTCGTTTCTAGCAATTATGAGCTAAAGCAATAAAAAGCTTCAAACTTTCAGTAATTAAAACGCAACAAGAAACGACGCTAGAGAGAGGCTTACTTCACTGCCACAGCCTCTGCTTGTCACTGACCATGATGCTCCAAGATCCACAGGGCATCCGAACGAATAATCAGTATGGATGCGGCCACCAAGTCGATCTCTTGATTCCAGCAAGATCAGCTACAAAAAAAAAAATAGCTACTGATTTCATGAACTTGGACCAACAAATTAGAGATACGTCACATGAGAAGAATTACCTGAAGAATGATCAGGGTGTCGGCAACAGAGAGAGCCCAGAGAGTGAAGGGTGTCGGCAACAGAGAGAGCCCAGAGAGACAAGGTCGTCGGGAACAGAGAGAGCCGGACCGAGAGAGGACTGGCAGCCGTGAACCGAGGATGGTGGTTAGATGGAGAGAAGAGCGTCGGGTAAGAGGAGCAAAGCGTAGGGTTAGAGGAGAAGAGTGGAGTGTGAAAAGGAGGAGAATTGGAAAGTTAATGAAACAAGTTGCAGAAATTTCGGGTGGGCCCTAACAGTCTAAATTCTTGCGACGAATTGGTCGGAAAAATGCACTATTGCGACCCATTCGTCGCAAACAAGATTTTCTAAACCCACCAGAAAATTCACTTAAATTTGAAAAGGCCGCATGAAAAAATTCCCTGTTGCGACGAATTAGTCGCAAAAAAATCCTAATTGCGACTAATTCGTCACAAACGGAAATTTCCAAGCCAATTCAATTGAATTTTAAGGGCCGGGAAAGAAAAATTAAAAAACCCGTTGCGACGAATTGGTGGCTAAATATCATTATTGATTTGGGGTAATTATTTCCAATTATACGGTCTAACTTTCATACATACAAAATTGGTGACCAAAAGGCTTTAAAATTAATGTTATATATAATATATTTTAACATTGAAATTTAATTAATTTGAAAATAATTTTGGGTAATAATTTCACGCTAATTTTTAATATTAGGGTGAAATATATATATATATATATATATTACATTGGTTCAATATTTTCAATCACATTCTAAATGTAAAAAAAACTCAAATTAATGGTTAATTTATATTTTACGGTAGTGAACATAAGTACATGACATTTCATAATGCATTGCATTAGACGAACAACTTAATTAATACACGATTGCATCGTCGAATGAAAAACAATTGAGTATTTTCAAAAATTGGGTAAAATTTTAAGAATTATAGCATTACAAAACAATTAATTTATTGTATTAATGAAGGTTAAAAACGTGAATATTTTAGCGACCAATTCCTTGCAACTAAACCCGTTTTCCCCTTTAATACATTATTCCAGTGAAACAATTATGTAACCAAAACGTTTTTTGCAACCAAAACGTCACAAAATTGCCACAAAAAAACAATTCGTCGCAAAATCGTCTTTTTCTTGTAGTGAATAATATATATTAAAAGGTAATAAATTAATTATTAATTTATATATGTTGTGCCAACTGTATTGACTAAATCTTTTTTATATGTATTCAAATTTAGTGCTCTCTCAGATCTCAATTGAAATTGGTATACTTCTATTTGTTTTTCCAGCATTTCATATATAATCTTAACATTCACCATCTCAAGTATTGCAACTATAACTCTTATAAGTAATTATATATATATATATATATATATGGTGTGTTTGCTTCTGTTTTAATTAGGTAATTCTTGTTGGCTATAATCTTATTTATTGTGTGAAACTTGCATTAAAACTTTTTTATGACCTATTTCATAGATGATATATATATATAATGATAAAAAAAATTAAAAAAGACCTTCATAAATGACCCGTTATTATTATCATTGTAATTAATAAATCAAAATTAGAACTAAATTGTTTTTAAGTGGATAGTGGGAAAGTTTTATATTTAAGTTGATTTAAAAAAATCTATGATCTCTGTCTTGTCCCAGAACCATTTTCTTCGTTCCAAAATCCCCAAATCTACGTCCATCTTGTTCCAAAAGTCCGGGACAGGGTGGGACGAAGATCTTTAAGTTTCTGGACGAGGCTGGATCCTTCTAAACTAGGATCCTGAACTTTGGGCGAGACTAGAGATTTCCAAATCTTTGTCTTGTCCTGACCCATTAGCAGCCTTATTAGTTGCTGCATAACTGCTATCTAAAGTTCTATCTTGTTGAGTTCAGTTTTGATGATGATGAATGCAAAACATTCATGAACATCCATGAAGAAGAAGCAAAGGTGCAATCCTACTGATTTCTGGCAAAAACTCAAACTGATGGATGCACAGCTAACTGCTACGCACACAGGAGAAGCTTACAATGCACGTAGACGTGAAGCAGATGTGAATGAATTCAAGTTATACACATCTACGCACGCTGAACGTGTACAACACACGTTGTTGATGCCACATATGCTAGAAAGAGCAAAACTGACTTCAGGAATTTGAATTTGAACATTCCTGACATTCTCTGACACACAGCACGTGAAAAAAAATCAAAGGTGCAAACTTCAATCAACGTCTACGCACACAGAGCTGAATGCAATGCACGTAGGAAGGCACTGGGTGAAAAGTGTTCATTCTGGAATTCATTGGTATGCAAGTTGAAGAATGTTCAGTGGACACAGTAGCATAGGAAAACTAGTGTTTGTTTTCTTGTTTTGTCCATAAAACAAGTTGTACGATTTTCTAGTTAAACCTGTAAAAACTAGTATTTCGGTTTGCTAGTTATTCCAGCAAAAACTAGTGGCTTGGTTTTCTTGTTTCATCCTTAAAACAAGATGTAACAGTTTTCTTATTAATCCCGTAAAAAATAAGGTGTTTACGGTTTGCTTGTATATCCCGCAAAAACAAGTTGTTGTAAACAGTTTCCCTCCACCCGGAAGTAAGGAGATATTTGATTGAACTCTCTAGTGAATCTAGAGGAGTGGATGTAGGTCAAGAGACCGAACCACTATAAACATCGGGCTTTGATTTCTCTCTCCCTTACTTGCTCTCCTTTACTTTATTTACTTGATTTACATTTGCATTTGATTTATTATTGAGTGAGTGGAGTGGATCTTTAAAGCTTCCGCATTTGACTTTGATTTCGATTTAAAATAACTTTATTATTTACTTTAGTTTGCAAAGGATTTTCAACAAAGTTTTTAACTTGCTAAAAAATCAAATTCACCCCTCTTGGATTGCCATCTTCACTGCATACTTGGGATTTTCATATATCAAATAGATGTGAGAATATGAAAATATTTATAAGTTTAAAGATATGATTATTTAAGTAATTCAAACTTAAACTTTAAGATTAATAGTTGAAAGTGCATTAGTTGTCAAATATTGTTTATATCCTACAGTTGGAACTTGGAATGATCTTAAGGAGAGCTATGCGCTTATGCCAAGTTATGACAAAAACAAAACAACAAACATTATTTTTTAGAGAAAAAAACATATGTTTTGGTCGGTTTTTATTCAAAGCTTTGTTTGTTTTAGCTATCAAATAATCAAATATTGTTAATTAAACAGTGTAACTCGTAAAATATTGTGGAATTTTTCGGTTTGAATTTTTTCCACTAGTCCAATGGTTTGATTTGATTTTTTCATTAAAATCAACAAGACGATCATCTCTAAGTTAGGAAGCATAAACTAGGGATATTCAATCAGTATTTTACTGGCTCTGAGTCATTTTCTTTACTTTTATAAATTAATTAAAAAAATATACTTTCACATATTTCATATTTTAAACTTTTCTATATCATCTACCAGCCAAATTGATTCAACTTATCAGTCATTGTATCACTTCTTGGTTCTATGCAACTCTTCTGGAGTGGTGAACTCACTGAATCTTTCTCTCCATCCAGAGGCATTCGCCAGGGGATCTTATATCGCCTTATTTATTTTTATTGTGTATAGAGGGATTGGCCATGGCTATTGTTCAATCTACCACTATTGGTGCCAAGCAACCTTTTCAATCTAATAGTCAGAGCCCTGCTATTTGGCATTTGCTTTTTGCAGACGACATGATTTTGTTTGCCAAAACCTCTGCTAATCAAGTTCAGGTTATCCAGGAAGTACTTCACCCCTCTTGTGTCAGCTCTGGCCAACTTGCTAAAAGAGTTACTGCTCAACTTGATTGTATTACTGTTGTACATTGAATATATACTGTTGTGATTGGGTGAGGTCTATAGCTAAGTTGGTGCAACAGAGGAGTCGTTGGCCTTATCACGTGCAACAGATAATATGCTGTTAAGCTATTCGTAATTCAGGGTCTCTAAAATTGTCTCGCGAGATATTTGTTCAGCGTTTATATTATTATTTTATTAAAGTCTTCAATTTTTAGTCCCTCAGTTTTTTCATCCGTAATTTAAAGGCTACTTTAAGAGTATTGCGTGACGCCTACTCAGCTTTCCACTAAATACAATTTTATTTTAATAAAAAAAGACAAATTTGTCTGGCCCCGTGCCTGACAATGTAACTCATCCTCTAACAAAAAGACGAACTATCACATCGGGACATAGTAATGCGTCCCGGTGTGAGGGCTAGGAAAGTGGCTTATCACTTGTTAGCTTGGAGAAAACTATCTTGTTTTTTTCCCGAAGTGCTGGTGAACAAGAAGCTAACCAGCTGGCTTTTTCTCAAGGGGTCCGTCTGCAACAATCCCTTGGTCACTACCTGGTGGTTCCTATCTTACACAACCGTGTTACTACAGGTACTTATCGCTTCATTGTTGAAAAAGTTTGTCACCGACTCAAATACATGGCCTTGTACGAAACTTTCCCTAGCTGGCAGAACTACTCTTTCCAAATCCGTATTACAACCATTCCGACATATATTATGCAGGCGACCAGTATAAAATTCAGGAGATTGAAAAATAATGCAGACACTTTGTGGGCCAGTTCTGCAGAGGTCGTAAACTAAGTCTTGTCACTTGGCCTCATGCTTGTCAACCTCGAGAATGTGGGGGCTTAAGCCTCTGAAAATTGAGAGAAATGAATGAATCAATTCTTATGAAAATTGCTTGGCACTTGCTCACGAATACATCGGCTCTATGGGTCCAATTGTTGCGTGGTAAATATTTCAGCCAACTCTCAGGTTTGCCTTCATGTTCACAATCAGCCAACTGCTCTTTCTTGTGGCGTTCAGTGTGTAAGATCTGGCTAAGATTTTTAAATGGTCTCAAATGGACAATTGGGGACGGCCAAACAGTTAGCTTTTGGGAAGATATTTGGATAGGTGATGCCAGATTGTTTATCCATGCCATTCTCCTCTTTCAACAAATGAACGTCACCTTCGAGTAGCTGACATGGTTACAGAATCAGGGGACTGGAATTGGCCATGGTTATTTCAGAGACTGCCATCTCATATCTGTCAGGAAATTGCTGCTATTCCTCCTCCGAATTCATCGTTGGGACCATATCGATTCTACTGGGGGAGATCTCCTAATGGCCTTTTCACAGTTTGTTCTGCCTATCATTTTCTTTGTGAAGAACGCTACAGTCCTTCTCCAGAATGGAAGCTGGTATGGAGATTCCCTGGTTTAGAACAACTTAGAACTTTCCTCTGGATGGTTTTTCAGGGTTTCTTGTTGACTAATGTCGAAAGAGTTCGACATCTTCTCACTGTTGATGCTCTATGTCAGGTCTGTGGTGTTGGTGATGAGGACTATATGCATGTTTTACGTTCTTGTCCTGTTGCACAAGCTGTTTGGTGTTCTCTGGGAGCAGAACATGTGCGTCCTGGCTTCTTTGCTATGGATCCGAAAACCTGGCTTTTATGTAATCTTACAAATACTTCTATCACACATCAAGGAGTCCAATGGCGTGTCACTTTCGGCTATTCTTGCTGGTTTCTTTGGAAATAGAGGAATGAATTTATTTTCAAGGTACTCAACCACTTAATAAGCACCATATCATACTGAATTATGTATCTGTAAACCATAGTCAACAGGGGTTGAATATTAAAGCTGCAACACTCTCTCGGGCTCCTCACATTGAAAGATGGATTTGCTGGTCTCATCCGATGTAGGGTTGTGCAGAACTTAATACTGATGGTGCATTCTCTAGTACTGACGGGAAAGATGCTGCAGTTGACCTTCCGCGAGACCATGAGGGAACGTTGGATCACAGGATTTTTGTATTTTTATGGGAGAACTTCAGTTCTTGGGCAGAGTTGTGGTGCTTATTCAAGGGACTCCTATTAGCTTTGCAAAGTGGGTTTAAGTATGTACAGTACTAGTAGATGTGGATGGTGCAGTTTTGTTAAGATGATCCCATATCGGCAGACTCTTGTCAATGCTCATTGGAGTTTACTGTCTCTCATCAAGCAGCTACTTCAAAGAGAAAGGGGAGTACATATTCAACATCAGCACCGACAGACCAATCGGGCAGCTGATAGACTGCAGCATTTGCAATCGAACGACCTCCCGGTTACTGGGTTCTTGCTGAACCACCTTTACAACTGTTGTCTATTTTGGATGAGGACAGGTGCGGTGTGCCTTTTCGCGCCTCTGTCGTTTGTAATATGCCTATTTATCTTTTTTTTTTGGTATTGTAATATGCCTATTTATCAAGAACCCAGGTTAATATTTTTCTAATGATTTGCTAATTTTAAACAAATTTTTAGTTATTTCTTTGTTAAGATTTATGACAATGTATGACAAGTATAGTAATTAGTTTTGTTCAACATATTTGTCATTTTTTTATTAAGATATCGTAGTGTCATGTCTCTTAGTCTTGACTTGAACACTTATTTTTCAATTTGATAAAAAGAGAGTCGAGAATTACTGGTAGTGTTATATTTTTGTTGTGCGTGACTATACAAAAAAATGTTATCCGCCGTGGAATGTTGTTTTGCTCGGTGGTTGTCGAGGGAGATACACCATGACACCCAAAAGCCAATCTGCCGTAAAATATTGCTTAATCTCCGAAAAGCCTAGTTTCTTCGTCGGCCTTGTTTGGCTCGAGATTCTCTTTCAATGGCCTCTATGTCTTTTCAACTTGTACGGCCTTCTGGGCTCTAAGTCTTGGTATCCCACCACTTGCTTGATCTATGGCGTCTCCGTTTTCACCGCCATGGTAACGCTTTCTCTTTACGATTATTTTGTTTTTGTTGTTTTTTGATTTATCAATCAAGATATGATTAGGTATATTTTACGCTGTTATTTAAGAGATGCATTTATCTTTAATATTGATTAACGGAATTATGTTGAATTTAATGATTTTTTAACGGAAAAAAAAATAGAAATGGAAGAATTTTGAGTATCCATTACCAAATTCCATTGCCTGAGTGGTTCAAATATTTGTGAACGACTTGGCGTTTGGTTATTCTTTCATTTTGATTTGAAGGCCGGACTTAAGAGTGTCCGTGATCCTACTTGAATAGGTGCTCTCTTAAAATATAATACATATATATAATTTATGAATTTTTAGATATATTATTCGTATTTATAATATTATATGAGAAATTAATACATTATGTATATTGTTTTTATTAATTATAAAATATCATTTTATTCGCCGTTGGACATTCGTTTGGATTTTGTTCTAATTTGTCTTTGAAGATATTTGTAAACAAGCCCAAAAAGCTGAAATGATGTCAATAGTATTAGTGCATTGGAAGAAAATTACATGTTTACCTTAGAAAATCACATATTTTTGTTTTTTACTTGTATGTGGATTAAGCTTATCATTGCAAATGATTGCTTGTTTTCATCATTGTCATCTTTGCTTGTGTGAATAACAGGTTGCTATATTATTTGAGTTAATGGGATCAGGCAAAGCATCTGATAAGCTGATGATGGTGTACATCCCTTTCATGGGTTTGGGCATCTTGGCCACTCTACGTGGACTAGTGCCGTGCCGCACTCTGGCAAGACTGCTTCGGTCATTGGCAAGAGGCCTGCGGTTGCTAGGAAAAAGAGGGTTTGAGAGAAGCCAGCTACCAAGTTTGTGTAATCTTTCTTGTGACATTATATTGTTATTCCCATTTGTTTTATTGATTGATGTTCATTATTAACTTATTGAGATCTTTTACGAAATCGGAAAATAACTTAGGTGTTATAGTTGGCTTTGGCTCTAGCCTTGCAATGTGCTGCTGGAGATCGTGAATTGGCTTTGGCTAGAACACATAGCTTACTTCAACTGATTGAGGTTTTTATTATTGAATTTTCATAACCTAATGATTTTTTTATCAAATAAATGTCAATTTTGCTTCATCTTTTGGCAATCTGCGTGAATATTGAATGGATGAATGAGAATAATTGAGTGCATCCTTGGCCCCTAGTTCTATACTTCAGCAGGGACTTAATCTCTACAATTTCCTCACTGTATTCTCGTGTTCTGATACCATGTCAAGCGTGAGGATGAATCTCAGAAGTTTGACACGTTTTTCATTTCTTGGTTGCAAGGCCTTCATCGCTGGAAATCCATCGGCCAGAATAAATATATTGCAACAAAGGTTATATTACCATGGCGTTTTTTTAATAGAAGAGTTAAATTTTAGACATCAGATTGATAACGCACTCTTTTACCAGACTTGTCCAAGTAGCTCATAATGGTTAGTTAACCTCCATTGATTAAGTGCTTTCTGGCGTCTCTTAATGAAAGTACTGCTGCAAGGGAATAAATTCAAAACGGGTTGCATACCAATAAGGTAGTTGCTATAAAAACCGGATAAAAGTTCCTTGTGATTCTGAGTTATTGGATGCTTAAGGTTGTTAAATTAGACTATATCAAAGTTAGAAGAACATGGGTTGAGCTTTGAATCAACATATCTGATGTTGTTTTGATCAGGTTAGGGTTAGGTTCGGATTTTACTTGATTTTAGGAAATGTGGAGTTTGTTTCTTGGATTTGATTATAGATCCTTACTCCTGAGGTTGAGATTGACCAATGTGGATGATTAGTTTCAATTTTTATCGGTTGAATCGGGATTTGAATAGTTTTGTAATTTTAGGAAAGTTTTCCCTAATTTTGTAATTTTAGAAAGTTGAAGTCCGAATCTGTAATTTTGGAGAATTTTGGGAGAATTAGAGTTTAGATTTGTAAATTTTGGAAAAGTCGAGCACCAACTTGTAATTTTACAAGTTAAAGACTTATTTGGAGATTTTGACTACTTGGAGGACCAGTAGAACTCTTTGAGGACTTGTTGATAAATGCAAAAAAATTAGGGAGTAAATTGTAATTTGCCAATCTCGGGGACTAAATGGTAATTTTACAGAAGTTGAGGGACTTAACTGTAATTTTGAGTAGATTTCGATTTCCTTGGTTTCAGATTTAGATCTTCGACCGAAATAAAATTTTCGTCGTGATCGAGTGTATGCATTCACATTTGTATATCATGTATTCGATACCACCACAGTACTAGCATTTCGTTTTGATGTTTATACTATATGTATCTGTTCCAGCTTCATGTTCCTGCCAGCACGACCAGCCACCTACCAGTGGTGTATGACTGGATCTTTTACTTTGGATTCTAGGTGAGTGAAATGACAGCTTCAGACACATAGGATGTGTCTTCAAACTTATATAATTTTTTTGTGTCGGAATATGACATGAAATCTGACTAATAATTATTTGGCTAATTATTAATCGGACTTATGTGGTTTGTAATAACCAACATTTTATTCTGAATATATACACACATATATATCTGAAAAATATGGAAATCTATTCTGCATGAATGTATTATATTATTTGTAAATAATATATTATTCTGATATGAGACACCTAGTTATAGGGTACGTAATCTTTGGTATACCAATACTCTGTCAAGGCCTTAGTTACCGGGTAAAAGAGGTGACCGTATATCTGGCCAGATACATGCTCTGTTCTGTCTGGTGGCAGAGTCCACATTACTATTCTGTCTGTTCTGGTCCCATACTCTAACTCTGGTGTGTGTGTGTGTATATATATATATATATACTCTGATACTATCTGACTGTATGATATCTGCTCTGGGTGTGAACATTTTGGAAAAAAGATTTCTGAAAGCTATTATGTATGTATTGTGTATACTATATTATACTAGTATATATGTGTGTGACATATTTTGGAAGGTTTTCAAAACGGTCTTTGTGAGGTATGTATGAGGCAATCTGAAGTGTTGTTTACACACTGGGTTCTGACCCCCTTTTCTTTCCTGTCTATTTCCTTTGCCTGCCTTACATATATATTTTGACACTCAGAATCTATTCGCCATCTCAACACCAGTGAGGCGTTCTTTGCTATTTAGTGAGTGTTCTCGTTCGGGCTCTACTTTTGTATTTTGTTATTAGAGTTTCACATCGGGTTACTGTAGGGATATTGGGCTATAGTTTTGTATTTTGGATATTATTTTTCACTGGCTAACGGTTATGTTACTTAGACATTATTATACTTATACTATTTTCTTATATATCGTATTATATTCATTAAATGTTTTTGATAAATGATTCTTTTGGTAGAATATCTGTATCTCCGAGGCTTGTGAGATGAGCTGCGCTTCCATAGACAGTTCACCTCATACACTGCTCACCGGCCCGACTTGGATCGTGACATTTATGTAGACATTTTGAATACCCTTTCATTTTAAAAACTTAAATTATTTTTTTGAATTTCAGAGTGACATCTAGACTGCGCAACAAACGAGTACTCCTGTCGGTGACAACCTGATTGTGGTTTACTCGTAAGACCAATGAAGTTCTTGATCCTGGCCTTGTTGTTCTGACTATTGTACTTGATGTTCTTCCGCTGCCAAGGAGTCGAACTGGGATTCGTTGTTGTTCGTCTGTCAATCGGTACGCATATTCCTTCATTGGTATCAGAGCCAGGTTTGAATTTTGATTATTTGTTTTGAAATTACTGTTGGTCTTAGTATGGAATGCCTACTGTATTTTTTGTGTGCTTTATTTCTGTCTGAAATGCTAAATTTGCTTAGAGTCCGTCCGGAGCTGAATTTCCAAAGTCCGAATTTTGAAAAACAGACACCACCATTGAGATCACCGACCCCTAAAATGTATTTTGACCAAGTTTCGTGGCCGAAAACCACCGAGAAGGCCCTCAAATCGCCGAAAAACGGATCTGGTTACACTGAGTGAAACGGCTACAGATGAATTTCTTCATCTGATGAAATAGGGCTACGTGGCACACTTTAATTCGTTGGATGAAATCAGAAGACCCACCTAGATGGCGACACATGTCAGTGGTTGAAGTTTAGTCAACGTTGACCAAGAGATACGTGCACCATTGAGACTCATTCACATGTCAGGCACGTGGAAATTGTGCCACTAATGCATACACGTCATCGACACGTGTCAGTGTTGATTGGATAGACACGTCAGCAACAAGGACCAGCCATGGACTGACACGTGGAAGCTCATGCCACGTGGTAGTCCAGTCATCTAGCCACGTGTACCAACTGTGGGTCACCACTTGACAACACGATCAGTAGACACGTGGCAGAAGACAACCGTCGTGTTGAGTGTACACATTGGACGTGTTGGCTCGTGACACGTGTCCCAACCACCAAATCTTTTGATTTTTTTTACAGAATTAATATTTCAATTTTTTGCGGAATTTGTGGCATATTGTTCACAATTTTTGAGTTCCAGAAATGTTTTTTCCAAATTTTTTGAGTAGTAAAAATTATTTAAAAATTGTAAAAAATGTGTTTTCTGTCATGAATTATTTTGGAAATTAGTTTTCAAAATAATTAATTTTTAAAATCTACAAATATGGTTCTCATTTAGATAATTAGGATTTGATTCTAATTATTTGGGTAAAACCTGTATATGTATGATATCCATTTTATTTGTAATTAGTTACAAATAATACAAATGAAATAAAACCATATTGTATCGAGTATAGTGTGAATTAAGGAATAATTTGCACGACTCCGAAAGAGAGCATTTTGGGATGGTGGTGGTCGTAGTGGGAAGAAAATAATCGTGTATCAGAAGCACGAAGGTGATGAAGGTTTTATTACTTCATAAAAGATTATGAGTACTCATCACCAATATTGGCTAAGTCATTGGTTCATACTATAATTTCATAAAAACATGATTCCCCTAAGTGTCTAGGAAAGATACTTGGAGATTCTAAAAGATGATAACGCATCGAAAATGGTATGTCCAAAGATACACCATGATAGCAAAGAGAGATCGTGAGAAGTTGGGGTATTCACTTTATGGTCGTATGATTAATAGGATTCTTGATAAGTTGATATGACAACTTACAATTCTATTTTAAAACATTAGGAAAAGTCTATTGTGTAACCAATTGGTAGACATATGTTAAATACTATATTCGTTTAGTATTATTTTGGGGATATTTATATGCATTGTATGTTTATTGATGCTGCCAATGTTAACTTACGTATGTTAACATTGAGATAGATCGTTTGGATTACTTGTTGGTTCAGTAAATGATAATGATTCATTTATTAATTTTGGCTGATTGTTGTGTTGATTTGCCTTAATTTAATGAGCAATATTTTTGTTTGTTGAATATGTTAACCAATTATTAAGTTTGACTTGATAATTGAGATGACCAACATGAACTTCCCTAAGTCGAGTGGACTTTACAAGTGAATCCAAACAATCATTTTTTACTGTCTATAAAATTAAATGTAGTATGGTTGATTATTATGGCTGAGATGGTAATTGTGCACCTAATGTACTTTTCGATTCGAAGCTTAATAAGAGACTGTACTAGTTTAATTTTGGTTGGATAATAAATATATGTGCATTGCTATGAATTACTTGTGTGCAACTATGTTTAATTGTTTTTATGTTATTTGTAATATTCACTGCTTGTAAAGTCGATTGATGCTAAGCCATGCAAGAACATATGTTAAGCTTGTGCGGCAACAATCGTAAACCCTAGATTATGGAAATCTAGCGTGTACTCTAAGAGCAAAAGAGCTCGTGCGTTTTTGAACTTGGTAATGGTTGAATTCAAAGAGGATTAGAATACCACTCAACATTGTGGACCGAAATGTCTTTTAGACATGGAAGTAAGAAATTTCATTACATTCATCATCTTGTTAGTACAAAGGATGATGAGTTCACTTAGCTATTTTACAAGTATCAAAATACAATGCATTTGCAAGTTGCATTTAAGGAGTAGTTAGTTGGCGAGACACTAACGAGAGCTCGAGGTCTTCAACCCTCAATGTTGATACTTGTTGCAAATGTCCTAATCAAGTGAGTAGAGCGCGAGGCCTACATGATTAGAGAGTTAGTGATTCTGGTCATAGTTTGATCAAGGACAATGTCCAAATTGTTATCCACTTCTTTGCATATAAGTTAGGAGAAAATTGATTTGCACCTAACCCGTGCTTATCTCAAACATGAGATCGTGAGGAATTTAATGATGTCTTATTCTATTGGATAAATTCCAATACAAAGTTAAGGAAAAGGCTTAAGCATCTAAGTCCTTGAGAAGTGAGAGACTAGACAGAATTTGAGGAAATCTTTAAACATGAACAACTTTGACATTTTGCGAGTAAAATGTTAACTTCCAAAGACACATCATATGTGAGATGATGCATTTTTTAGGGTGTATTACTCAAACTCACACGAGTGAGTAAAGTTACCTTGTTCAATGTTCCTATTTGAATTTCGTCGTTGGTTGACGGTTTATTCAATTTTAAGGATCCTCACAATGAATTTGTGGCGTGACTTCATTTAGTTTCAACTAGTTCAAGGAAGGAATAAGTTGAGCACGTAAGAAACGACTTAAAAGTGAGAGTTTGATGATTTGGCATGTACGAATTAGCTTTGTACAAGAGCCAAATATTTTCTTGCATTAGATTCTGTCACGAACTTATTGAAGTTTACCTTCAATTTGTGTTATAACAATAACGGTATTTGTTAAACCATGTTTGAGTGGGTGATTACTTATGTACTAAAAGTGGTTTCTTAATTAGTTAAAGTACCTAAGAATTGAAAATTCTAGTTTCCATTTGTTGTTGCTTCACATGGTCATGAGGGATTATGTGAAGTTAATGCACGCAACTCAAACGCATTAGCATAATCGAGTACGTCGATTAGCTTAAGTGGGAGTATTAGGTAATTGTGTAAGTACAAGTTATCTAATTGCGAGCTTTGTAACGAGAAAATACTAGAGAGAAATCCATTTCAAAAGGCACTTAGAGCTAAATACCCATTGCTATTAATCCACTTTTGATGTTTGACGTTAAAAGAATGAGAGGGTAAGGCTAAGGCTAAGGACTAGCGCTTCATCACTTTTGTAGATATGAATGTGAATGATTTCTCATAAGTAAGGATAGTCTAGTTAGTTCTTACTTCTTGCAAGTCAAGAAAGGAATCAAATAGAGCTCTGTGGATCGACTAAGGTCGTAAACGTCTACAAGATGAGACCAAAGTTTTATGTGATGAAAGGGAAGTGAACATAAGTTGTTCATTCTTACACTCCGCGAATAATATGTATAGTAGAGAGGAGAAATAAACTCTCTTTAATATGGTGAGAACTATAATAGTAAAGGCCACATTGTTCAAAATCCATATGCCCTCTAAGTCCGTTACTTTTATCTCTCATGGTTGTGGACTGGTCGAGTGTATGACCCAAACCATATGAAACTAAGAGATGTATTGCCAGTGTCTATGATTCCTAAGTCTATAAAGACTAAGAGGCATAAGGTGTTAGTTACCTTGTTGTATCAAAAAATGATATTTTCTTCGTGTGACAATAA
>CAODLS011837987.1:0-15335 GCA_948243855.1 Flueggea neowawraea | reverse complement strand
ATTAACTCAATATAGTTACTATTGTCACTACTATTCTGAAAAAGTTGAGGACCAACCGTGGAGCCTAATGCAGCAAAACTAGGCCAAGATGTCCTGCAATAAAATATTGCACAATATTAATGAAGAGAAGTACTTTGGACCTGAATAGAGGGAAGGGGGGGAAAAGCCATTAATCACACTTGTAAGCAGCATGAGAAACTACATGCAGTCCTCTAGCAAAAGTAATTTTATCCTGTTATTATTTTTGAATTAGATACGATGGTTAATGCATACATCATGCCAACATGCATAAGCAATGCTAAAAACAAATGTTTTACCTTTCATTGGACGAGAGGCTTCCAGCATTCCACCCACCATCTGTTGATGTTCCCGCTGCATCTCCCCAAGCTTCCAAATCATTTGAAAGAACGAAAAGAAAACAAGGGATGAGCTGTCATCTCAGAGTTCCATTTGCATACAATGAAAGAAACGAAGAACTTTGCAAAGAACTTGAAAAAAGCCATTTCACTAAATAACTGCACAAAATATAAGCAGATCTCTTTTCACCTGAAGAGCCACCTTCATTTCCAAGTATATCAAATGGCTTGAAAGAACTTGTCCCTGGGTCCTCACTTTTGCAGTAATATATAAGCAGCAGTCAGAAGAAATTTCAAAAGCCTTGCAAACCATAAGCACAAGGCTTGTTGAACCTAAAAACAAAAACAAGTGGGTTGAAAATAAGAAGTACCTGGCAGACAAAGTAGAATTCCTTGAACGAACTTCAGAAAGATGCTCACTTTTAACTGCAAAAACATAAAACAAAAGAATGTATAACTTTTGGACCAACATGATGACTCAGAAAAAACATTAGGAAGTCACGGGCAAACCTGTAAGAACTTTCTGCTGCGAATCAAGCTTCACAGTAACATCCGAACGGCGAATAGCCAGTACACGGCATCGATAGCCCTTCAAAGGCCCTACCCGAATTCTCAAAGTTTGACCTATTGAGAACATTCCATCCCATTGGTGGACTGCCAATAAAAATATAAAAAGGAATTAATGTAGGAATCCCACATCAGAACAAAGAATAGGAAGCACTACACGACACATAAACATACAGTTGCGGTTATTTTCCTTCGCTTCCCACGGTTTTTTTGGTGATAAAGGAGATTTAGGAGATGATGGGAAATCTTCAAACCCTTGAGCACCTGAGTCACCACCCTAAAAACAAAGGGAAAAATGATCATTAAACTATATGAGAGACTAAATCCCAATAATATAGTAAAAAATTTATTTCATTGACGCTTTTCACACATAAAACCTTTTCACCGACTGTGTCAAAAGCAAGCTTGACTTTCTTGCAATTTTGAGCTTTTGAGGTGAAATAACTGCCATTTTCAATTTCAGTTTCATCATAAATAAAAACAATTCCTCTATATATTTGTCTGACAATCCCTTGTCTATCCTGCAAAGAGAAAAACAAATGTGTGATGGGCTTATGATTTTTATAACACAAAGGAATAAAATAAAAAAATAAAAACAAAGCCAACCTTCAATGGCCCTTCCAAAATCCTGACAGTATCATTAACGGAAATGGTTTTCTTGTGCTGATCAAAGGCAGTAAATTTCATGTCAGAGGGCCCTATCTTTAACATACGCCTTTCAAGTGTCACTGCAACAGGTCCTTCTGGTCCTTCTTTATGAATCTGAACCATTGAAGAACAGAGAAATGCCAATAATCCAGTCAGAAATAACTCCGAACCCTCAATCAACACAGTAAAACTGAAGGCGTCATCAATAATGCCATGAAAATTACATTAGATTCAATACCTTGTAATAGCCATCTTTCTCGATGCCAACAATGAGACCAAAATCTTTGCGGCTTCAATGACACATAGAAGTGCAAACGGGTTTAGACATTTAGGATACACAATCAGAAAGTAAAAATCACCAATTCAAACAGAACTTACTCAAAACACACAAGATCATACAACTCAAAGTTGTCCCCAGAACCAGAAGAGCTCTCCCCTTTCTCATTTCTTTTCTCATTACCAATTATTCTTTTCTTCTTCTTTGCTCCACCATATAGTTGTGTAAGCCATTCCAAGTTATCAGATTTGTTGCTCTCAGGAGGCGTGAATTTCAACAGCTCCTCATCCGTAGGAACAATCCCCCAGCAGCTTAAAGAATCCAGAGACACCTTCTTATACAGGTATCCATCCTTGAACATCAGACCATCAAGAACCTCAAACATCAAGCCAGTATCACGATCACGTCTATAATTGATGAGAGGCCGAAACTCCCTACACAGAACGTGTTACGTCAGATTATATGACAACCCAAAAAAAAGGAATTATCACATGTTAGAAGATGCATATTACTCAAGTTCACTTGAGCTGATCAATCTGGGAGCAGGGGTAACAACATTCTTGACAGTAACTCCTCCACCCTGTAACAAAAGTTACATAGTTGCCCAGTAAATATTTTTCCAACCAAACTAACAACAGTATGACAGTCATTAAAAAATATACGAGCGATGACAAGGAAAAAGACATGAATAAATGCAACTGCACAGATGACAAACTCAGTCAACAACTAGCTAAACCAAGTAGCTAAAAAAATCTTCCTCACTAATCATAACTTTTCAGACTCTGAAAATTTTAAACCTATTTAGCACATTTTCTCAAATGCATAGGATAGATGACACGGAATTTGCAATTTCAGCAATTTAATAAAAGAAAAAGTTCTTACAAATTTTTGTGCCATCATTTGAAGATCAATTCTAGGAATAAGCCTCACTGTTGCTTTTCTCCGAGCATTATTTACAGCCACAATCTACACGAAAAAAAATTATTGATGAACAACAAGCCTTCTACATACAAGTACAGAGAAATTCAGATACCAAAGAAGAATAATGTACCTGTGCTAAGTCACCCTTGTATTTCCCATTCTTCACACGGACCCACATGCCCTCAGTAACTTCACTGTATTTGCTTCGGAGAGAAAATAAATGTGTTATCTCATTTAATGGAACTGTTGCAACCCTAGAGGCATATATTGTGGACAGCCCCTTACAAGCCTGTTTGGGAATGGGCAAGGTAATTGGAATAAATTAGAATATTGAATGAATCATGTTTCAACAACAAATTTAAGAGAAAATCCCAAAAAGATTTATCATCTGAAGGAAAAAAATTCAAAACCACCAATTCAATAAAATTTAACTAGTTCTTCTACCCAAAAAAGTTGGCTACCTCATTTATATCATTTTGTTTATCTGCTTCCATGAAAATAAACCCCTTTACATGGTCAATGGAAAAGGCAGAAATGATCTGCAATTTGGTGCCAAGAGCTTTCACATCGACAAACTTTTGCATGATGCAAAAAACTGACTGTCTCTCTTTTCCAACCTACGAGGAAGAACTTCCAGGTGAGCGCAAAAAGCAAGAAAAAGGAAAGCAAAAACAAAAATAACAATCTACGAAATAGCAGATACTCATATAACAGTACCATGCATTTAACTTTCCATATATTTGGATCCTTCTTGGAAGGCAAAATAGCGTCTCTATCCAAAGCTTGGGAATCTTCAGCATATCTGACGAATGCTGAATGATTTATGTAACATTCTTCCATCATCCTGTCAAATTCTTCCTCGTCCATCTCCTCCTCCTTAGGAACAATGGGAGTATTTTGCGTCTTCCCCGGCTCTTGGTTGACTTTAAGCTCTATGTCAAAATCTTCTTCCATAAAATCTGCTCTCAATAATCAGAAACAACCCCAGCTAAAAAAAGGCGGCAACTTTCACTTAATTAAATAAATCTAATGCAAGGAAGACCCTAATTTCGAACTGTCAAGTCCAATCAGAAATCATCCACACAACACACACACACAGACACACAGATAATCACTACTTCCGCAAAACGAGAATTCAATAAAAGGTACATTTACCCAAAATTAAACCAAAATCAGAATTATCACATGCATTATCACTCAACCATCCAAAAAATTCACTTAAAAAATGCAAAACCCAAAACAAACATTGCAATCCATTGCGACCTCAAAACCCTAACACTCACTGAAAAACCAAAATGCAATACCGGGAAGGAGTCAAAGATGAAACAAAAACGTCGACCAATTACCATCATCACCAAAATCACTGAAATCGCTCTCGTCATCTTCGTCGTCCACGTTAGCCGCGTCCTCGAAGAACTGAAGAACCTCGCGGTTCCTCTTCCGGCCACCGCCGCCGGTCTTGTCATCGTCGTATCCTTTACCGTCTCGCTTCCGTTTGCCGGTGTCCACCCCCTTACCCTTCGACACCATGCCGGCGTCGTAATGCGAGCTGTATTCGGATAGTAATTTTTTTATTTAATTCAAACTTTATTTTTTAGAGAAACTCCGAGCGAGTGAGACTGAGGCTGTTGATCTGACGTGCCAAACATGTGTTACGCTTATTACATACAAGGAGAAGACGGAATTTACTATTTTACCCTTCTTGTTGGTATTAATCATTTTTTTCATATATTTTCAGTTGTTGAGACAAGACTTGGTCACGGTTCGGAACAACCGGTTATGGTTCATGAAGTGACGGTTCTGATTCTGTGAAACCCTGAACTGGAACCAAACCTTTCAGATGAGGTTTTGGTCAGTTTGATTTCGGTTTATGGTGGTTTGGTCAGCAATTTGAGCGATTTGGTCAACAATTCTAGTTCGGTCTAATTCAAACCGATTGTTTTTAAAAATAATGTTAAAACAATTGGTTTAGAAGGTTAATCTCTGGTTTAAAAAGGTTGAACAATCGATTAATCGACAGTTCGATGGATTTGAAAATCCTTGAACCTAAATCGGACCAGGTTGAGGACGATTTGGCCAGTTCTGGTTCTAGTTTGGACCAGTCTGATTCCAAGCCAAACCACCGATCGGGTCCAAGATTGACCATGTCAGTTGAGTTATGAATTTTCGGGTTATATTAGTTCTTTTTCTTACTATTAATTCTTTTGTTTTTCAATGAAGACATTTAATAAAAATTTATATTTCTGCGTAAATTTTGACTATTGGTAAGTTTTAAAAAAATTAATCTCGTTGGACTTATAAAAAATATAATCTCACTTTACATGACAAGGAATTCAAACCATAACTAAGTTGTTTGGTTCAACAAATTTAACTTACAGGAAAGTTAATTCCATAGAATTACTAGTAAGAAAGTTTCTTAAGTTATACTTCTTGTATCCCATAAAAATAAGTCACAATTTCTTTTTATATAGATTAAGAATAGTTAGTTGGTATAATTAAAAGCATTAACTTTGTAAAAAACTTTCTAATATAAGCTTCACACTATCTCACCAATTCAAAACTTTTATGTAATGTATACTTAAATAAGGGTAATTTAGTCTAATATCTTATAATCACTAATGTAAAAATAGAAATAAGCCTATATATTGGGACAAATAAAAAAAAAGAAAGGTGACATATCTTTATGGAACGGAGGGAGTATTTTTTTTATGTTTAGTTCATTTTAATTTCAAAAAATTAATTTTTTTAGGTAACTAATTCAGCAGAGTGTTTGGAGATCTTTATTTGCTAAGAAGTAGTTTATAAAGTACAAATATGTCATGATCATTAAACTATTAATTGTATAAAATAAAAAAGGCTTAATACATAATTTACACCCAAATTTGTATGTTTTTTTTTCTGTCACCCTAAACTTTTTGAATGATCAATTTACTCCTTGAACTTATCAAAATCCTCTCAACTAAGGGTTTTTTCAATGTGTTTGAATCTCAAAATCCTCCAGTTTAGCTTCAAATTATCGCTATTAAAAGTAGAAGGTTAAAAAATAAAAAGAAGCTTCGTAATAAACTCGTGATGAATTAAGAAAAGTTGGTAAATTGCCTAGTTTAATCAAGTTTAGGGGGTAATTGAGATAATTTAAGCAAATTTAAGGAGTAAGTTGAACGATTAAAAAGTTTAGAGTAACAGTAGAAAAAACTGTGTAAGTTTGGGGGTAAATTATGTATTAATCCAATAAAAAATTATAATCATAAATCCACAAGTGACTGTAACAAAATTGAAACTATGATTCTAAGTGTGATATAACACACTCCATTGCACTTATTTTTTGAGCAAAAAACCACAACCTACAAGTACCACTAGTGTTAGGCCGAAACATTATCCCGAGATATTATAAATATATTTTTATTTTCTTATAGATTTTCAAAATTATAATAAAAAGTTTCTAAAATTTAAAAAAAACACTAAAGTTATATGAATTTACACATATAACTATATAAAAAAGTTCATATTAAATTTTATAAGACTCTGTCATATTAAAATCTTCAATCCTTAATCGCAGTTTTCTAATGTCTTATCTTGTAAGGATGTTTTGCTGTCTTATTAAAATCTTCAACCCTTAATCACAATTTTTCAATGTTTGATCTTGTAAGGATGTTTGATGGCCTTATGTACATTATGTCCAAGGACAAAATTTTGGAAGATGTAACACTTACTTTCCTAAATCAATCATTGAAACTTAATCACTAAAACCTTTTTTATGACAACTTGAATTGTAACATTCTGAATATAAAAAAAAATTCAATATATGGACTGTGGAGTCTAGCTAGGAAACCTATAATGAGTACACATACTCGCATAGCGCGGATGCTATATAATTCTCTATACTTTTCAATAATGACATAAATTACATTTGGGTGAAAAGGAATAAATAAATGAAATAGATAAATTTCAGCTTTAAAAAAATTAAAAAGTTAGTTTGTGTGTGAAGATTATTCCATTTCTAAGAAATGGATTAATTGATACATTCATACCAACTTTAACTTGGAAAGCATTTATGGTGAAATGAATCTAATATGCTCAAAACAATTCAAAATTTACCTGTTAAATCTGCTTGTACATAAAAATTTAGCCAAGTAACTATTGCCAAGTTCCTTCGAAAAAAAATTTCTTCCAATTATGCTTTAACTTGAAAATTCCAAACTATTTCTAATAAAACATACAGCTTCAAACCTGCGATAGTAAGAATCACAGATAGTTTTTACGAAGAAAATTTCACGTTTATCAAATCCAACTTGTGAGAGATGAATTGTATTATATCAGCAGAGGATGACAGTAAAGACAACATCAAGCATTGAATATTAAACCAAAATCAAAGAAATTTACAGAAGTCTATCGATGCATCATCACCGCTAATATAAAAAGTATGATGTAGCTACTTCAAATCATATGAATCTAATAGAGCCATATCGAGAAATACTTTTTTATTTGTTTGTGAAAGAGACTAACTCTTCTCTTAGACCCTGAGACAGAGAGATCCAAACCACCTTGAGTTTCTGAAACTTGTAAGTGCAGGGGCTTTTCCGATATGAGAGAGTCTTTTGGCAGGGATGGACTACTACGACAAGAAAAGATGAAGGCACAACCTATATAACAATTTGAAGAAAAAACAATTAGTATCAAAATTATGTTCTTTTGAAGAAGAAAATTGTGATGTTTAGTTCTCGGACAATTGAAATTTAACATGGCCAGCATTCATTATAGAAAATAATTTTAGACTATATGATGACTTTATACTCATAAATCATTCAGTCCTTAAAAGCTTGAGATCCATATCCAAGGAAGCGTTGCAAAAGTTGGATATTCATTATAGAAAAAATATATCTTCCATTAAAATGGTTCGTACATCATTTCCTTATTTGTGTTTTTTTTTGCCGAACCTTATTTGTGTTTTGAACCATACAAGAAGAAAGTATTGAGGTTTAGGGTTTTGTTTTTATATGATTATGAAGGGTATTGTTGTCCTATTAAATTATTGTTACTCAAGAAGTAAAAGTTATTGACTCTCCCTCATTTGCTAATTCCTCATATTCTAAGGACGTAGAGTAGTCAATAGAAGTTCAAGTTTCTTTTGACTTTTTATTTTTTTATAACCAAACACTTGTAAAATCCTTATAGTTCCACATCTTACGTATGGACAACCAAACAAGGGCCAACTGATATGTTGCATTTCTTGTATGTTTTTATGTTTCATTTTGCATTGTTTTGCATGCTAAACTATCTCTATGTTTTTGTGCTCTTTTGTATTCATGTGTTATTCTAGGTGAATGAATCAGTAAGTGGTGGAAAACGGCCTAGCTTTGAAGGAATGAAAAGGGAGGACTTGCTCGAACTATGTTATGACATGACTATGCCATACTTTTGATGAAGGAGTTGACAACTTAGTGGAAACAATGTCATTTTGGAAGGAAGAAAAAGGAAGATCTAATATAGATCGTGATACGATATGACTATGCCGTATGGGCTGCGACCTGGGTAGAAATGTTAAATTAATTGCAGAAGATGGGCCACATGTTTTAGACATCCAAGCCTATTAAACCTGACGTGTCAAGGATGATTTGAAGTCTTTTTTAATTCAGTTACTCTTTAGAACAATTACTTAAACTTATTTTAATTAATATTAGATTTTAAGTAGGGTTATGATTTGGGTCAAGTATATATATATAAACCTTGATATATCATTATCAACATCTTTTACATTACGAAAGAAGGGGAGAGCGAACCAACAACTATTTTCTCTATATTTTGTGTGTTTCTTCCTTCAATATGAGTAGCTAAACAAAGTTCCAGTCGAGGTACTTTCAAGATTCAATCTAATTAGGTTGTGAGACTTTTGCAGTTATTTGTTATTGAGATTGTTTTGAGTATTTATTCAACTTATGTGCTTGATTTGTTGTTATATTATTGTGTTGATTGTTCAATTTGGTCGGTTGATTGATTGACAAATTGATATACTTCTAGTTAGGATCGATTGAGCGTTTCTTATTGATTCTAACATAGGTAGCAAATAATTTGTATGTTTGTGGTTACACATCATATTTTGTTATGAAATTAAATAATCTAGTTTAAATGATCTATGACGTTACTGATTTCGCTGGCTATGATAGAGATCTCTCAGTTTTTTATTGTTGCCATTAGATTAAATATTGTTAGGGCATTTTCTGAGGTTGTCTAGTTGGTAAGGGAAGTAGTATGTAGGGCGTTCTAAGGCTACCGAGGAGGTAAGAAAGGATTGGTTACTTGAATGCGTTACCGATAGCTATAACATTGTCTATTCGAATACTCAATAGTGATTTCTAGTGTCAATGACCAACTTGTTGGATTGAACGGAGAAGTATTTTGGCTAAGCCCTTATTACTATTGAATTTCTTATATTTAAATTGTTGCATTTTATTGCCTTCTCATTTTTGCGAACTTTGATTTTTCTTTCTTTACAATCTCGACTTATTTATTTTCTGCAATTAAATTTAATTTGTTTTCTCTACGAATAAACAACTATTTACCAGTACCTATGAGTTGATCATATTTACCGCTGTACTAAAATATTTTTCTGAACATGTTTTATTTGTTGAATTGACACCCACCGCTAACTTAATCAAAAAGTTCCTTTCGTGAAAAAAAATATTTGTTTAGTGAGGAAATTAAATGCTCTCACCCAAGCTATAAATTTCTATGTCCAAATATTATATTCATATATGTCATATTAGATAAATTTGTATTTTCACAATTGTTATAACCTATAAAATTATGTAAACATAAGTATACAAAATATAATAAACTAAGAATTGGCATGTTACATTTACGCTATGTTGTTTTGTATTCTGAAGATAATATCTACTTACGATACTTGTAAATCACTCTTGAGATATGCAGTGGCAGAGCCAATATTTTGGCTAACCAGGGGCTAAATCTTCTTAACCAAAATTTTGGCTACAGTATTAGTCTAAGCTACAACAACAGAAATTCTTGCCAACATAAAGTAGTATCCAGAATGCTAAACCCATAATGATTAAATGTGGAATGTCAATAAAGTTAAAGCTTTTTTTTCTTTTGCAAATTAAGCTTCAAGTCTCCATAAAACTAGAGACCAAGTCTTGAGCAATGAGCATACACACTGGGAGGGTTGAAGAATAACTTTTTCAGAATTCTTAGTAGACGAGTGAATGCTACAATATACATCAAAATATGATGATTAGAAGTAAAGAAAGTAAGACTCACACTAACTCCAGCATAGTGATATGTTTCGCTAGTTTGTTTAAGTTTAGCAGATGTATGCTTTAACCGGTGTGGAGCTTCTAACAAAACAGATAATATAGGACTCAAACGATAGGGCACTCACTTCTGACAAGAACATTTCACTGGGTGCGGAATATCAGATAAATGCTATCAACATGACTTGAAAAATAATTTTTAAAAATAAAACAAAACAAGAAAAACAAAGGGGTCAGAACCCAGTGAGAGATAACACTCTATATCGCCTCTTACGTGCCTCATAGAGACCATTTTAAAAACATTCCAGAAAAATACCACATACACGTATACATTGTATACTATTAGTATACACTCGTATTTCTACAAATAATAATTCAGAAATTCCTTTTGAAATTCTTCTTAAAACAAAACAGACAGCAAATAGTCAAACGAATTAAATAAATAAATCAAATAAAATATTTTTTTTTTAAAATATTTATTAAAGAACAAAATATTTAAAAACCAATAAAACCAAAATCAAACGAAAGAGTTAAATAAATACAATTTTAAATATATATAATAATTTTCAAAATATATTTGCCAAAATATTTTAAAAACCATAATAAACATCATACTGTCAAACAATATGTTTATATCAAAAAAATATATATAAAAGAATTAGACAACGGGATAGGAATCAGATATTATCATACCTCAACTCATTAGTGGACTATTACCATTAGAAATCATAGCACACTTGTGTAATCTAGACACATGGTTAACATCTTACTCTGATAACTAGGCATTCACAATGGTATACAATGGCTACGCTTACCCCCGTAGTATAGGTGTCCCAAGTCAGGTTAAATAGATTAATAAAATTTTAAATCAAACAAGTATACAAATCATATACTTATTCTACAGAAAATATATATTTAATATTTGTTTAAATATATTTATATCAGAAATCAGAATCAAATTACAGAAAAAAAAATATTAATATCAGATATTATATTGATATTCAGATAGAAAACATATTACAAAAAATATTTCTAATTTTAGAAAATTAGAATACTTATTACAAAAATATGTAAAAATACAGAACATAATATTTATTATGAATATTTACGTAATAAATATCAAAACAAAATATTTATTTCAAAATATACTTAAATTCAAACAGAAAATCTTATTTCAAAACAGAACATTTATTTCAAAAAAGAAAATAATTTCCAAACAAATTTCATACAAAAATCAGACTTATCAAAACAGATAAGGTTCAGAAGACACAACCTATATGTCTGAAGCTGTCACCACACTCACTTGTACACCGAGCTAATAATCCAACTCACGGTCCATTGGTGAACAACTGATCACCTCAAAAATCGAGCAGAACTTAAAAAAGAATTTTTCCCATTGGGATCAGACACAGTAAGTGTGGCAATACTAAATGTATGAAATGCAAATTAAACACAAATGTAAATGCAGAAATTCATTCGACGTCGAAAAATCTATTCGGTCAAATATCTATCGTTTTAGTCTCAAAAATCGAAATCTACATAAAATTATAATTTAGTCCCCAAGACGTTGAAAATTATGACTTAGTCCCCAAACTTTTTAGACTTTATAAATTAGTCCTCTAAGTATTTTAAAATTATAATTTAATCCCTCAATTTATTGAAATTACAAATCTGCCACTACACTCATCATAAATTACAATTCAATCCCTGAATGTAAAATGTCAGATTTAGTCCTCAATGTATCAAAGTCAGGTAAAATTTCCATCTTTGGTCCTTTTGTTACAAAATTACACCAAATGGTCTCAATTCCCGAATCAATTGAGACCCAATGTTTTCAATCACTCCAAACCACTATAAACAGTCCCTAGAGTTCGAATCTAGCCTCGGTTTAGTCCAAAAGTACCCAAAACAACACGAAACGTCCTTAACAATTTTGAACTGAAACCTCAACTTCAAAATAAACCATCAAATCATCATTCTCCATTTAGATTCATGTTTCCCAGACTCATTTTTATCAAAACCCACAAAAAACAATCCAAAATCCATCAAAAATTAATTTTTACCTCCGACCGATCCCACCTTAATTTCCATGAAAATAACAAAATAAAAGAGGAGAGAGAAAGATATATTCACCTCGGTTTACAAGCCAAGCCGAAGAGGAAGAGAGAAGATCGAAAGAGAGAGAGAATCAGGAGAGATAGAGAGAGTCGAGTTTGAGTCTTTTTTTTCTGGGTTTTGAAGAACAGGGATGAAGAATGGAAGAGAAGAAATAGAAATATGGGTTTCAAAACGGTGATGCTTCATGTTTATCAAAACAGTGCGTTTTGGGTGGAATGAAAACAACATCGTTTCAAACATGAACGACAACAAAGAGATGCGAACGACAACGAACCAAATGACATGTCGTTGTCCCTTGCCACTGAATGACCAGACGTTCACTACACACGAACGACAGCCCACATAAAAGCAAACGACACATCGTTTGGACCTGTAGTTCAGACTTTCTTTTCTTTTCTTCCAATTTTTTTTCTTTTTTTCAATTCCAACCAATTTTCACACAATTTATCTCCTCAACACACTTCAAAAATTTCATTAACATAAACAAAAATTTAACTCTCCAAAAATATTATTAATTATTTAATTAACATTCCAAATTAAAATTAATCCATCAAAAATAATTAATTAGAAAAAAAAAATCAACGAAAAATTACCGAAATAATTACTCAAAATTTACAAGGCATTACATGCAAGTAAGAGATCACCTTGACAACTTTAACAGAATTATTGTAGACTTGCAAGGAGTTGGTGTTAAAGTTGAGGAAGAGGATCAAGCCATGATTTTATTGTGTTTTTTGCCTAGCTCTTACGAGAATTTTGTAGTTACTATTGTAACATCTCGCACGTTTCACTTGGATTGTGATTGGAGTCTTGATTTGTGTCATGACCCAAAATCGGGCAGCGACCGACGTACGAAGTGAACCGTTTATGGAAGCCCGACCCATCTTGCACAAGCCTCAGATAACAGAATATCTACTCAAATTCATGTTATTAGCCAGCTTATTAGTCATATTACAATATTATACAAAGATAAGTTTTAGAAAAATTAATATCCTGAATATTATTACATAGTGATTTAAGTAAAACCGTTAAACAATATTTATCAAATACAATTATAACCCACTAATCGGTGTAGAGCAACTAACATAACAGAAACTTGGCTCGGACAATAGGGCACTCACTAAGCGAGGAAGAATCAAACGACTGCTATCAAATTACTTGAAAAGTGAAGTAAAACAAAAATACGAAAAAGAAAAGGGGTAAGAATCCCTACTGAGTGGATAACACATCAGAGCGGCTCAGGTTCCTCAAAAGGATTTTGAAAATATTTTCGAAAACTATCACATGCACATATATATCCAAATACTATCATATATATATATACACTCGTATATATAGATAATTTAGTTCAAAAATCCACTTTTCAATCCTTTGCATACAAGGCAGACACCGGACAATTATCGGGATTTATTAAATAGAGAAATTAAATAAAATATTTAGTTTCTCAAATCCAAAATAGCCAAAATATTTCATTATCAAAATATTTTCCGAAATCCACATTCATTTTCCAAAATATTTCTCACGAGAATTATCAAAATATCTTCAGAAATAAATACCAAATAAATTTTCAGAGATAGATTTCCAAATTCATTTTCAGAGTTAAATACCCAAAAAAAATTCAGAGAGAAATACCGAAAGATTTTTCAGAGAAAATTTCCAAATTATTTTAACGGGACCAGAGATCATATACGTCGAGTCAACCGGACTTAGTAATAGTCACTAAAGCAAGTATATGCCACTCAGGCACAAAGTATAACCACTTAGGCAATTGATACAATATTGGTGTATCATAACTACTGTCATGACCCGTTCTCGGACCATGACCGACGTACGAGGAGAACTGTCTATGAGAGCTCGACCCATCTCGCACAAGCCTCAAAGATCAGAAACACTACTCGACTTATCGAATTATTAAAACATTTAATAATTAAAAACATAAGCAATATAAAACGGGTTTATATAATTGAAAGATATATAAATAAATATTTCAAAACAATACCAGTAACTGAAATCAGTATAAATGTATCAATATACAAAAAAGCAACCCAGTAACCCAACAAAAGGGCGACACTAATCAAGAGACGCCTCACGGGTGTCCAAGATGCGATGTAGTTGCCGTAGAAAAAACTTGTCTACCTGAAAGATAGGAATAAACACAAACAGAGAACAAACGGGGGTCAAACCCAGTGAGGAAAAACACTCTAAAATGCCTCATACGTACCTCACAAAGATTATTTTGAAAATAGTTAGAAAACACCACATGCAAGTACATATAAATATAATTATATATGTATAATTATATACACGTTATAAAAGTAATAGCTTCAAAAACCGTTCACAAACATTCGCAATCAAAGCAAACATCATGCAAGAAAACCTTTGCAAAACTATTGGTAACAATAACATAATACTGGTGATAGGAAACTATATCAATAATAATAATAACAGTAACAGTGATGATTGTGGACTCTGCCACCAATCGAAAAGTACGTGTATCTAACCGGATACACGGTTACCACCAACCCTGGTAACTGGGCTATAAATGTGCATTGGTATACCAAAAGCTACATTTATCCCATGTAGCACATGTGTCATGTATCAAGTATATATATAACTTTAAATCAAAAACAGTAATCATGCAATAAAAGCATATCGAAAACAGTAAAGAATATATAATAAGTATATATCAATTCAAAAATGATACGCTGATTAATAAACATATAATCAAGTTATTAAATTAATCAACCCTTAGATTAATCCAATTTCAGAAATATAATCTGAACACATCAAAACAGTCTATAGCTGAAAGACACAGCCTATGTGTCTAAAGCTGTCTTTCACTCACCTGGATGTCCAAGCAATTGGTCAGGCACCACTAACTGGCGACTAATCACGCTGACAGGAACAAGAAGCTATAACAATAACCATGAACAATATATGTATCATAAACAATCAATGGAATGTTGGTACGATACTGTGGCTGCATAGAAATACGTGCAAATGCATATGCAACTAAATGCTCAAACAACACCAGAAACTTGTCCTCAAACGATAAGAAACAATTATTATTGAAAACCCGACCATGATGTAAAATTACACTTTGATTTCCGAACTTTGAAAAATTACTGATCAGTCCCCAAAATATTTCCAATTTAATATCGAGCCTCAAACAATCCAAAA
>CAODLS011837969.1:0-17466 GCA_948243855.1 Flueggea neowawraea | reverse complement strand
AAAACAGAATTAGGTGGTTGCTAGTTTCTTAGGAGATTGAAAGGAAGAGGCAGAGGTCAGGGATTGAAGTGTACAATAAGGTAATTTCACAGCATGAAGATAACCACAACACTGAAGCTTCCGAACATTGATAGGAAATAGATGTTTAAAAAAGCTGATAGTGCGGAAATACTTTATAACTTTAATACCTCATTGCCATGGAATGTAACTAAGGTCTTAAGCTCAGCTCTGCGTAGAAGAACAGCATGTCCTTTTCCCAGCATCCAGTCCAGAACCTGCTCAATACATCAGTAATCAAAGAACAAAAATAAAAAGATTTTTTCCAAGCAAATGATGCAAAGCATGCCAAATCAATTTGCACAAAACAAAGACTCCAGACATAATAACTCATGGTATGCACAAGGTCAAGTATCAGCCATACCTTACTAATTGGATAAGAAATGGGGAAAAAAAGGATAAGAAGAACACGAACAAGAGGTGCTGCTGTTGCTCCAACTATCAAACCATAACGAGTACAGATTGCTTGTGGCAATATCTATATTGTGGAATTAGCACATCAGCTACAATCTTTGGACCAAAACCAACTAATTAAATTCAGAAATCTGATTAAAGCCTAGCCTAGTTCGGTAGTAGTCTACCTCTCCAAACATAAGAATGAGAGTCACAGAAATCAGGATGGCCGCCCAAGGAGGCACAAGTTTGTCCAAGAATATGGGAAGTGTCTGAAAAAAGAAACAGATAACAAAGAAAGAAAAAGGCACAATGAGCAGAACGATTCCTTTACAGCCAATAAGTTAAGCAAACAGAAAAAGTTGACCATATTCACCTCCATAGCCAAGGAATTCCCAATCAAAAGAGTACATAACAGAAGATGCTGATTCTTCACCACTGGAAATATCTTAGCTGCCAAAAACACCACGGATCATTTCATACAAGAAAAATCTCACAAATTCAACTAAACCGAATATTTCCGTAACTCATTCGCTAACCGCAAGTAATTAATATGGGCAGCTCACTTTCACCTCAAAGCCCAAAATTTAAAATCAATCGAAAATTTTCCTACAGGTGTGTGAGATCATATTGTTCTGGTTTAAACAACTGAAAGCAATTAGTTCAAACGCATAATCAAACAAACTTAATTATCTTTCTCTTAATGATCCAGCACAAAAAAACTTTATTAATCAGTGGCTGAAACAAGCTAATTAGGTACCAGCATGGATGCGATCCTGAGGGCGGCCAGACTTGATGAGAACTTCGAGGTCGACGAGGCCTAATGACATGAGACCGAGCGTGAGGCCAGCCATGAGACCAGCAAAAGCCACCAGTCCAATTATAACCAAAACATACAGCGAGAAGGTAGTTCCACAGCATGGCACGTCAGAGGCCATCTCTCTGTCTCTGTTCGCTCTGCGTGTTTCCGGTTTTTACCAGAGAGCACAAGTGATCCGCAGGCTTTGAAGGTGGGGTTTGTCGGCGTTTGTTTTTTTTGGCTTGATTTTCGGTGTCTGATCAGACCCTGAGATTAAGAATTGATCGGGGATTTGCGCATATATTCCTACCCAATCGAGGTTGCCACTGCACTTTGTAATTCATTTGTACAGTGTCAAAGTGATGAGGTGGGCCCACGTGATTAAGTCATATGCGCATATCCGCTTGATTGTAAGTTGCCTCCACTTGATTACCATTTATTCAACCTCCGATCTTGCTTTTCTTACGTGGTAAATCCACTGGAGGCACAATATTTATTTTCAAAATAAATTTTAATAGTTATTGTAAGAGACAGTTAATAAAATAATCAGCCCATGGTGTCGGGTCGTGTTCAGGATCAATGTGTTATCCCCACATGCTGTTGACGACATCTTAAAAATCATCTCCGTTAATGTCTTGGCGGCAGAGGAGACAATGACGCCTATTAAACGCGATTAACCCTCCGTTGAATTGGGTGCACTTCACCGGAGGTTTTGTTAAGAACCATATTACACTTTTCTACATTAGGTGAAAGCTGATGACTGCAAGTTCTTTTTTTTTTCGACGAAAACTTGTTTCCATTAACAGAAGTTGGAGCTACGTAGTCTCTGACAATTTGCCAACAAAGACGGCAGCAGGTTTCCCAACTTTTCCATTGTTTTTGCCAAGAGAACTGCAAGGTTTCATGAAGCTGCAAAGACAAACACGGCGCTACCACATAACTCAAATCGATGATGATTTGCACCTAACACTGAAAATGAGCCAGCAGCATGGCCCCAGTCTGGCAAGAGGATTAAGGAGGTGAAATGAGTGGAGCCAGGGTTGCCGGCTATCATTGGACTTTCTTTTCTGAATCGCGGATGTAAACCAGAAATAGAAAGCGAAAAAATTCGGTCCCCATTCTTGAACCTTAGAGATCATCAGTTGCAACTAGCGAATGCTCCACATTGAATATTGATATACATTTGTAGAGCATGAAAAATAAAACACTACAACCAAACAAAGTATTATTGTAATTTTATAAACAGCACAACCACGGATTTGCGAATAAGAAGAGTTAAGAGATCAGATCTAAAAAAAAACATTTCTGAAGTCGAATGAAAAGTAAAATGGAGAATGATCAAGCTTCAAGGCAGTCTTTCACGCGCTGCTCAAATTTGTCCAACGAAGATAAAGTATCCATGAGCGCATCAGCTACTTTCTATCTGCAACCAGAAAAATAAGGGATAAAATAGAATAGCATTTTCTAAATTCTATGGATAATTAATCAACTCATTTATATAGATCAACTTAATATGTATGAATTTTACAATTCCAAGCCCTGGAAAGAAACACTACCAATATTTCGAGAACCAAGTTTAGAAGAACAAACTGCAAGGAATGTGAGGAAAGGAAAACATAGGCTTGCATCATTTACATTTCCCAATTTGTATGTTAAACGATGAACAAATTGCATGAAATCCCTATATCAATTCCTGATTTCTCCCATCTGCGAACTTCATATTGATTGTTCCGGTTTGAAAAATTCTTCCGATATAACAGCAGTTTTGGACAGTTTCAAACGAACGATGACCTTCATATTCTTTAAATAGTTATTTCCCGGAAAGTAAAAGATTAAAAGTGCCGTTCCTTATGCTCATAATGTACGTCAGACCGTTGATGAAGCTACAGTGTGATATACAATGGGAATTGCATTAAGAGGAAAGTCTGCGTTTCTTCAGGAACTAGGACGCAACCAGGAAGAGTAGTGCAAAGACAAGACTAGAAACGACTCCGTGTGAGGAAAATGTAACGAGTAACAAGAAGAAGCTATTCTTAACCAACATAGATACATTTCACAACTGCATCAAGCGCACAAACAATGCTCAAGTCAAATACGAGAGGAATTCTACATTTAGTATGAACATCAACATAACTGCTAGAAGCAAGTTGAATGTTAGCTTCATTCGCGACACCATTAAGGTGAGTGAAAGATCTGAACCACAAGAAGAGTTGAAATGACATTTAGAAGATGTTAGCATTTCCCAACTTAATAAAAATGATCAAATTCTGAAGCACCCAATGCACCTTATAAGATCATCTAGCATAGCTTCAGCCTCCAACTTCACAGGATCCTTTTTATCAAGTAACGAAGCAGCATTCTTCACAATTGATCGGAATGTGCAAACCTGCACAACATATAAGAATTAAACTAAACCCTACACCCCAATTAGGATTAAACAAAACCCAACAGCATATATCAATATGAAACCTCGACTCCAGTATTGGCTTGAAACGAGACAATCGAACTCCTCTCCTGTGGAACACAATCCCTAGCAGCAGATCTCAGCAGCTTCTGTACTTCCTGTAATTCCTTACCGGAATACTCCGACTCGCTCGTCACTGACCATCCAATAAATAAGTAATAAATTAGAAAAACCACAAAAAAAGTAACAGGAGAATTAAAGAAAGTGCAAAATCGTACAGAGCAACCGATAGGCAGAGCGAAGGCTTTCGTGGAAAGCATCAATGGGGGCCAATAGATACTTGGAAGACTTATTTTTTTGCTCTTTGAGCCACTCCTTGGGTCCTGCTGTGTAACCGTAAAAAAAATAGGGTTTCTAATTGGAACATTTAAAGCCAACCCTCGGAAAAATCTCAAGAGAATGTGAACCGCGAAAAGAGATTAAATGCGTACAAATGCCGATAGAAAATGCAATTGAGGAATCAGGTTGCGTCACATAAGGAACGATAACGAGAAAGGAGAATAAAGCAGCTTCTCGACGGGAGAAGTAAACAGGAAGTTGAAGATTGCGGTTCGTGTGGCTGTTAGCGTTTGGGAGTGGTGGTTTTGGAGGGAGCGAAACGAGAGTGGAGATGGCGGGTGATATGAAGCGATGAGAAGCGGATATTACCATTGCTCACCTTTGACTCGAATAGCTCAGGATTGCTTAATTCATTGAGGTCTAGTCTGTCGATTTTGTTGTAGACGATCATTAACCTAGCGTACAGTGGACTCCTCGTCGTGTTTTTTTCATACTTGCCGAATTACTCATTTTCCATTTGCACGCGTCTGTATCATTCAATGGTGTACAATATACGCTTCGTCGTTTTTTATGGTAGCCGACATACTTCATTTCCATTTGCACGCGCCCGGTCGTCGAAATAGCCCCATTCTTCCGGAGCCCATATGATGAAACAAAAGGCTTAAAGCCCGTTCTTCATCGAAGAGTGGCCTGATGCATGAAATGGAAATATTTCTGGGCCACAGAAAGCCTACGGCCTGATAATAGATTTATCTGTATAGTATTACTTTGAGTTAATTAAGCCATATGTCAGAATTAATATTTAGATTTTGATTAACAATTCTCACAAATTCATTATTATGTAAACGCTAAATTTTTAAAATATTAGTTTGTGATATGCTAATGTTTTGAACTTTGTTTTGAAAAATATCAGATTTATTAGGTATATAAGTCCAAATTTTCATATTTTCATACTCATTATTTCAATCTGTTTTCTCTCTCTTATGTAGAACGCTTTATCATCTCTCTCTCTCTCTTTCCCATTCTCTCTCTTCTTCCCCGTTCTCTCTCTATCTCCAAACCCTAGCATCGTCATCTCTGTCTTCGTCGGCCGCCACTCATCTCTTCCTCTCTCTCACTCCTCTCCGCCTCTTCTATATTCCTCTATGTCGCTCTTCTCTGCCTCTCTTTGTCGGCTATATCTAAATCTCAGGAGGAGTCGAGATCTGAAACTGTCGAGCGACGCGACGGTTCTTTGGCCCTTCTCATCACGCTGGTCCGTTCGTTCTTTCGCCTGATCCATATGTCGTTGGCATCATCCCCGATTGTCTTCTCTTGCCTCTTTCTCACCATTTTCACGTCTCGTTCTGTCATTACTCGACCATTACTGTTATCTTCGGTTTCTCATTAGTCATTTCCTTCGCTTCTCACTCGTTGTTCTGTTCGTTATTGTCGATTCTCTCTCTTCGCGTCTCAGTCCTTCTGTCTAGGCCAATTTGACGGCGGCTAGAGTTGTGGTGAGGTCCGACAACTAGAGTGGTGATGAAGGGCAGCGGTTAGGGTTCCAAAACCTTAGTTGCTGCCTTTTTATTTTTTTCAAAATTACTTAAAACCCTTTAGTTTTATACAAATCAGAAAAGTCTCTTATGTTCATTATTTAATGTGAAAAAACATTTTAATTGTATTTGTTTTAGCTTGTTTTTAATGACTTTGGTTAATTTGTTTGAATTTTATTAATTTTGTGCAGGAATGGATATATTTTGGAAATATGCGGATACATTTGGATACATTTGTAAACCGCTGGACACCAAATTAATTTTTGCTAAATAAATCAAAACAAAAATAATAAACATAAATAATTATACTTAATTTAAGAAATACAAAATATTACACAAAATTATATGAAAATTAAAATTTGGATACATTTGAATACTATAAGAAAATTATAAAAAAATTGAGATTTGGATAAATTTTGGGGACTATCGAAAAAATTTGTAAAAATTATATTAAAAATTATAATTTGAAGGCATTCAATTTAAAAAATATTATATAAAAAATTTATTAAATCAAATTTTATATAAAAAACATTGTGATTTGGAGACATTTGGATACATCTGAATACATTTGGATACCACTAGATACATTTAGAAAGTCATATTTTTTTTCTCCTTTGAAATTTATCTATTTTGCGAAAAAATCAATTTCTCAAGAAAATATCCCGATTTTTCTCGAAAATATCTCAAATTCTCAGTTAATTTGCTAGTCAACTAAAAATCTGGTATTCTTGTAAGATGTTTCAAGAGTGTTTCTATTTGTCAAAATGGGGTTAGTGTATAGCAAAAACCCCATTCTAAATTTTAATTTTGTATAGTTGTTAAATTTTTCCTTTTATTTTGACACTAATTATTACAAGAAGAGTTCATTTGGCAACATGCATATATTAGTTTGAAGGCCCGTGCATGGCGAGGGTTTAATTTTGGATTTGAGATTTTAAAAATTTAGATTTTTTTAATTGATATGGTCCAAAGAAAAAAAAATGTGGTGATTATAACAAGGACAAATCAAACAAATTTGGATTTTAACCTCAAGATCATTTTTTGAAGCAATGAAATCATGGCTTCCCCTATTTCGTACACACTTATTTGAAGCAAGTATAAGCTTCCTCTTCAATCTGGCTAATTTGAGCAACCATTTTTTGTTGTTTATATCCACCGTAAATAACCCCTGCAACGATTCCTCTACCAACTTTAGCTCACGAAGAAAAGTTTTCTTACCATAGATAATAAACAATCGACTCCACCTCTTGCACCATACATTGTCCATTTCAAATTCTATTTAAATCTTCACTGAAAAAATGCAACCAATTAGAATGCTAAAGTATATACTACCAAAGAATGCTAAAGTATAAGTTTCAGTAAGACATTTTTTCGAACAGGTTGGATGCAAGATTACTCATTTTAGCCTACTTTTGTTAAGAATGAAGTTGTCACCTCATGTAAATTTTGAATCTCAATACTATGAATTGATGGGATGACTTACCTGATTTTGACAACCTTTTAGACTGAAAGAAGAAAAAGATCTGATCCTCACTCTCTGTTCAACACATGAAACAAATGTTTACGGACCACAATTTCTTGCTTTCTCAAAAATTTAGCACTGTCAAATCTTTCATGGATTGTAACCTGTTAGATGTGCTTATTTGTTTCTCTCATAAGCTGCTACTTAAACTGTGTGATGATCTTGATTGTATTTGAGCTATTTATTGATCCGATATAAATTTACCTCTTGATGTCGTGTTAAAAGAAATGACTCCAAACTCTAAGGGAACTCTAGCCATAACTACATTTCAGTTAAGCATGAAGAATTTAAACACCAAAATATCAAAAAACTATTTATATGTCAATCAAATAACGGTTCCTGCAAAATCCTCTCAAGCAAAGAAATATCATTTCTCAACAACAGAAGTATACGCATAGACAACTCTTCAACTTACTTGTTGTCCGAAATATTATAATGTATATGATAGCATTTTAAGAGCATTTAACATTTAAAATACAACACATACTTGTTTGGTATTAGAAAGCATATAGCATGTGGCATTTTTTTCAAATTACAATAATTTAAAAATTTTACTAGATTGTAATTAAAATTTTACCCACATTCACATTTTGTTTATTTAATATGCATTACTCAATAAGGTCAAAAAATGAATCTCACTAAGTACATATCATAAGATATATAAATGTACGGGCGCAAAAAAAAAATTTGGACACTTTTATCCTTTTTTATTTAGAAATACTTTTAAGTAATTTATTCTATAAATATTTGATAATTATTTACTATTAAAAAACTAATATTTCTTAGAATTCTACCATTTGAGAACCATGCAATGACGTTTTTATGTCTCTGTTTGTGCGTTACAAGAATTCATACCTTATTCTTCAAATCTTCTTACGATTCTACTTGTTAAAAAATTCTTATCACGTATGAAGTAAAATATTGCCAAAACATATATTAAATCAACTTTAGAGCTTTTTTATCAACTTTTTTTATATAATTAAATTCAATATTTTAAATTATATGATAAGATATATTATAAGAGATATATTTATGTTTATCTTTAACAGAAGATCAACTAAAAAAAGGAAAATCCATTTGAAATTTAAAGAAACCAAAAAATGAGGTTAGTTTTATTTTTATGCTTATTATCTCAACAAATAATGTTATAATATCAATTTTTGGACAATTATAATTTTGAATCTTTTAGATAATTACATTTTTATTATTTTACTTTTTAAGTTTATTTAAATCAATAATCTCATCGCTTTTTTATCTAATTAAATTCAAATACTTTTTTAATTTCACATATTTTTTATTTTTAATGAAAATTCATATATAACTGATTACATGAAGTTTTATTTCACTGAGTTCTTATTGAAAAATCAATTAGTTTGATACAAATCAAAATTTTTATTTATATATTTTATATTTATATAAAATTTTCATATAAAATCTGTATTTTTCTTAAAATTAAAATAAAATAATATTTTAAACATAATTATTTAAAATTTTAATAAAAATATATATTACGTATTTTTGTGTAACATACGTGCATAAAAAAACTAGTAAATTAAAAAGTCTTAAATCATCATCAAGTTTCATACGCACGTGCACAAAGGCGCGTGCATATGCATTCAGGCCTAAAAATTATTGCCTTTTTTTGAAGGTATCGATCACAGAAAAAAGTTTAGTTTAAGCTCTTGTTTAGAATTTATTGGTTTGGTTTAAAAGGGAAGGTTCCATTAATGATAATTTGCAACATGGACAAGATTCTGCAATCCGAACAGGTATATCAACACGTTGATTCTTCCATCTTCACTAATCAATCTCTTAACATGAAATGAAATCCTTTCATTTCAACCCAATACAAGATAATCTGTTTTATTTAAACCAGACAAGTTCCATTCGCATCTGATTCCTGTTTGCGATGTCTTTCTTGGTAGGGGAAAATACTCTACTATACTCATATTTCATCATTAGAATGTTGACAAGTTATATGCAAGAGAATTGGGAGTGTGTAGTAGTGGAGAACAATCGGTCTAGTGTCGCATGTCCTGGAAAACGACATGTTTAGTGTTTGCTATCCATTATTTTTTTATCGTTTTCGCAAGGCATCAATGTTTCCACAAAATGATTAAAGTAGTCAGTAGTCACTTCTCCAACCAAGCTCCTATGATTCGCATCTACAACCACATTTCTCCCATGGCTACATAAATCGTCACAAATCCACTCCCCCAGTCTACATCACATATGTCTCACCTGTATTTCTTTTAATTAATAACATAAACTTTTATATCCCAATTTTCCGATACCAAATAAAATTTATTGAATCCAGATTAATCTACATGTTTCTTCCCTTAGTTCACAACAAGGAAATAGCATATTTTTATCGACAATCAAATACAAGAGACGAGTCTACGTATTGCAAACAGATAATAAATTGTTGAATAGTAAAAAAACAGAGAAAAATAGCATATTTTTAAGAAAACAATAGTAAATAATATACTTTGAAAATATATTACATGTTGTTATTGACAAACAAGTCAAACACGATTAACAATAAATAATTTAAATATTTTTTATTGTGCATTTAATTATATTGGTATTTTAATTTGTATTTTTAAACTTAAATGACAAAATAATTAGGTCATTATTGATGTTGGGTGAATCCAAGGGTGATGGGCCACCTCCACATCCAGAGTCAGGGTGCTAGTCTTGCGAGGACAGGAGAACATTAGAGAGGACACAAAGTTGTGTCCTCAGAGTCTCCTTCGATACTTAATGGTTGTTTGGTTTAAAATTTCATAAAAATTAGAATTTAAATTGATTATATAAGAAATAAAAATAATATGAATTAAAATTAAAATTATTATTATTAAAATTATTTGGCTTAATACAAAATTGAAATTGATTCTCATAGTTATATGTTTAATTTATATTTGTTGTAGAAACAAAATCAATCTTAACGTTTTACATATATACAGTAAATGAAATGTTTATATAAAACATATATATTAAATTATTGTAATAGTAAAAACTCAAATTTCACAAAAAGTAATTAATAATAAATGTATATCAATACATGAAATAAATTAAAAGGAACGAAAAAAGGAAGAAAAAAATACATAAAAAAGTAATGAGAATGTACAAAAAGTTTAGATGATGATTGGATAGATTATGGGTAGGCTCAAGTTTTTTTGAGATTGAATTTAGGTTATTTTTTATTTTTTTATATTATTTAAATTAAATTAATTAAATTAATAATAAATATATAAATAAAATATTAAATACTATAAATTATTTGTTAATAATCACTTACAAAATAGCTATTTTCGATCTCCATATATAAAAAAGATAAAAAAATTAAAAGATATGATAAAAAATATATACTTTTAAAATTAGTAATAGGATAGTGGTAATCTAACAGGTTAAGAGGTAATCTTATTTCATAGTTAGCCAAGAATTGTATGAATTTTTAGTGAACCAAACATAAACAATAAAAATCGAAATCTAATTCTCAACCCAAGCTAAAAATTGTGGACCAAACGACCCTTTAAGTTAATATTTGAACGGTTGGCCCTAAAGTGAGGAGTGTATAATGTATTATGAATTTCGACAGTTACCTAGACTTGAAAGGAGAGAGAGACACACATATATCTATTCCGATGGAAACAATACCATTGGCAAAGCTAGAAACAATCACTTTTATATGTCAGATTGCATCTCTGTCATTTTATTTTCTATTATGGTCAAATGCATATTGTTTTTTTAAGGATAACCAGATATTAAAAAATTTTATTTGCAATAACGAAGAAAAAAATGTGATCATACTCAAAATATAACAAACAAAGAAGGGTTTAATAATTTAGAGAAATTAGTTTAAAGTTTTTATTAACGATTTTTTAATAACACGTGATTTTTTATATTTAATACAAATTAAAAAACTCTCAATTCTTGCGGGTTTGTCACTAGTATATATAGTATTTGAGTCCCAAAATCATGCCATGTGTTATGTGTCCTAAAAAGATAGTTGCACTTGTCAAATGGCGTAATTGGAGGAAACTGTAGGTTGTTCTTTGGTTACATATTGGTGTTGGGTTAAAGCATAGAGTTAATTATGTTATATATCTTAAATAAAATTTAGATTTTAACAAAATGAACTTAGAATTTAGTAATTAGTTGAATGCCATATTTTTAAGTTTAAGACTCCCATATGCCACTTTTAAAATTTAAATTCTCAATAATACCAGATCAAATTAAATAAAAGGTAATTTTTTGTGTCATTTTTCCACTTTCTTTCTCTTTCTTCGATTTTTCTCTGATGCACTCTCTCTCCTAGTTTCTCTCTCTCCCCCAAAGAAACACTAGCCACCCCACCTCTTCTCTGATTTTCTCTCTTTTTGGTTTCCTCTCCACCGCCTCTTCTCATCTGCCTTCGTCTACTATCCGTATGTCCTCTCTTCTCCTCCGCCTTCATTATCTATCCTTCTCTCTTCCTCTCCTTCGCCTTCTGCCTTCGTTCTCTGTCATCACCGCTCTCCTCTCTCTTCTTGGTATGTCTGCTTCGATCTGGTTTCTTCTAACTCTGTTGCGATCTGCTTACAGTCTCTTTCCGTACCTCTCTCTGTTTCGTTTGCGCTCTCCTCATGTTTTCACTCGCGCCCTCCTCGATTCTTGCGCTCGCCTCTTCTTTCGTGGTAGTTAATCACACTGGAATGGCTTCGACGATGGAGATGAAAGCGGCAGTGGAAAACAAACTAAAACCCTAGGTTGCCCAGTAGATGGAGGCGGCGGCTAGGGTTTTCAATCCTAGCTACTGCCTTTCAATTTTTTATTGTAAAATTGTAGTTTAGTCACTTAATTTTTATAATTACACATAGACCTTAGTTTTTTTTTAATAAAAGTCCTTTTTATTGTTTGTTAATATATGCTTTTGTGAGACTAAATGGTTTAATGTAGAAAAATAATTTCAAACACAAATGGTGCAAGTTGATTTTGGTTTTTGTTGAGTTTGATTGATTTTGTGCAGGGGTGATTATATTTGGAGACTTTCGTATACATTTAGAGATTTCGTAGACTTTTGGAGATCAAATTAATTATCATTAAATAAAGTGAAATTCGTATATATATATATAAATAATTGAGGTTAATTTAAAAAAATTATACATAAAATTTATTAAATCATATTTTTTATAAAAAAATGTGAGATTTGGACACCTTTGGAGACTTTTGAATTAAGCCAAGTTTCTTAAAAAAAATTATAAACTCTTTTTTGAAGACATTTGAAGACTTTTAGAGATTCTTTGAAGATTTTTAGAGACCTCTTTTTGAGACTTTTGGAAACCTTTTGGGATATTAAATATTTTTTGCTGAAATTTCTTTTTTTAATTGAAAAATTATTTTTTTTTAAAAATATCTTGAATTCTCTTGAATGTTGGGTTTTTCAAATGAGTTTCACTTTTGAGGTATTTTTCAAAATTGGTGTTATTAGGAGATTAGTATTTTATTTTGGTATAAAGTGTGATTTTCCCTAAAGCATACTCTACTACTGTGTGTTAGACGACAACTTAGCTTGGACGTCAGGCCCCTGCCTTAGGCTACTCGTAACCCAGGGTCCTTGAAGTCATCCCGTGGGACGTCTGCTCAACATTTTTATTGTTATTTTATTAAAGTCCCCAGTTTCTAGCTCCTCAGTTTTTTTATCCGTAAACCAGGGGCTACTTTAAAAGTCATGCGTGACGCCTACTCAGCTTTCTACTAAACACAATTTTATTTTAATCCCGTTGGAGTAAATTTGACCGTTGGATCAAAACGATCCAACATTTAGATTTTTATTTAAAAAAAAAGATTGATTTGTCTGGCCCTGCGCCTGACAATGTAGGCCGTCTTTCCGCAGGAGGACGAGCTAGCAGACCGAGATGCGGTAACGTGTCATGGTCTGGGGGGCTAGAAACGGGGTGGATAGCCTTAGGGATTTTGGGTTCATGTCTAATCGATGGCTAATTTTGAGGATTGTTTGTTTACGGGCACTTGCCGAGGTGTCTCATTCTCCTAGTGGGTTGAGACACGGTCCGTTAGCCTTAGCCAACATCAATTGTCATAGGGCATTTACATAAGCATCAATACCAAAAATTGATGTCACCGGTTCACTAAGCCAATTTTTAATATTTTGGTAGATTTTTTTAAATTATACGTGTATAGACAAAATTTTCTAAATTACATTTTTAGAGATTTATTTGAAACTTGTTTAAGTTTTAAAAGTCTATTTATATTTTATTTTTTTTTAAATTCTTTAGAACTTGTTTATACGTTGTTTATATTTGTTTATATGTTGTTTATATATAATATATGTACAACATATAAACAACATATATACAATATATGAATAACATATAAATGATTTGTAAACAAATATAAAAATATATATAACATATAAATAACATATATATAATGTATATTATATAAAATATATAGATATCATATAAACAACATATAAACAAGAGTCGGTGAATTTAAAAATATATATTTATAAATTTAAAAATACATATTTTTAAATTTGAAAATATTGAGAAATAAATTTATAATATATAAAAATTATCCGTATAAAATAAATATTATAAAGTATCATATGTAATTACCACATTATCATTGAATCTAATTTCATGTCAGGCACAAATGAACCTAGATATTTTTTTTTTAAAAATATTAAATTAATGAAAAAATTTAATGGTAAAAGGTCCGGTTAAAAGAAGGGAAGCAAGAAGCAGTTTGTCTGTTGCAAAAGAAGACAAAAAAGATGACATAGTCGGAGAAAGCGCAAGAAGCAATAGCTTTCAACATCCCCATCCTCACCCTGCGGTCCGCAAGCTACGAAGGCCACCCCAGCAACCCACAATACAAAATGCAAACTCAGAAAAAACGTGACGCCTCCACGTCGCAGCACCTCCAAAGCTCGACCCAAACCTTCAACAACGCAGCTCCACCTCATCAATTCCCATTCTTATTCCCAACCCACCCAACCCAACCCAACCCAACCCAACCCAACCCAAACGAAACCACACGACGTCGTTTCCATCTAAGCCGTCGAGATCGAATCACAAACGGGAATTGAATTCCTCATTCCCCAACGTGGACATTCCAACTGCGGAAACGAATAATGCCTTTCCGAATTCCGAAATTTTAAAAAACTACGTATGTTATTTTTATTTAGTAGATGAATCGTTATCAGCCCATAACTTCAGTGCCTAGTTGCGGTTATACGAGTAAGCCGCATTTTGGGGGGCATCAGATTCTTGTTCATTGCCCAATCAGTTGAGAGTAGTTGTAGTTGTAGTAATACCGAGATGCCTATTTAGTTCCAGAATGCGAGTTCCCAAGAAGCCCGTTTCATTTTGTCTCTCTCTCTTCTCTCCCGAATTCTTTCGTCCTTTCTCTTCCCGGATTCGCCTCCTCCATTCTGTTTTTTACGATAAAGCCACTCGCTCTCTCTCCGAAACAAGGCCTTTTCACTTCTCAGGTCAGTGACTTGTTTCTCTACTGTTCTATTATTCTCTCTCGTTGTCCTCTTGTGATGTGAATTGTTTGGCTCTGAAGTTAGTTAGTTTGTGAGGCCGTTTACAGCCGCATTTTTCTTCGACTGAAACTTGTTGATAGTGCAAGTATTGGTGGAGATTTGGAGGTTGTTTAAATTATAGGTTGTGTAGTATTAATGGATGAATTGGAGATTTTTAGGCCTTACTTGGAGCGTAACCTGGAAATTTCTTAGCGTCTGTGAACAGTCATTGCGTGCGCTTTTATTTGAGATTGACAATTGCACTTGCAGGTAAGACGGCAGTTTCTTCTTTTTGGCTTGTCAGGAATCTTTCGTTGCTTTGTTTCTTTTAGAACTTTCTTTGACTTATAGTTGTTCTTGACTCCAAATGCGAGTGATTAGATTCGGTTCTCGGGACTAGTGGAAAGAGTGATGCTAGTCATTTCTCCTATAGTTTGGATCATGTAGATTGGTCAACTTGACTGAAGAGCCGTTGAAAGTGCTTCTAATTTTCTCTTATGGCATGATCTTTTCTGGAAGGAGTTGATGTAGCTCATGTGTTCTCAAATTTGTCCACCTTTGAATAGCAATTTTGTTTGGATGCCTTGACTTTGGTGAATCTGTTAAGCATTTATAAAACAACTGTGTTTTTTTGTTAAAGTTTATACAGAGATCTCAATGTTGAGGAGTCAAACACGTGGACTTCCTTACTGTTACCATGGAACAAATAAAAAAATATATACATACTGGATACTGAACTTTATAGTACTCAGTATCACTTGTGGCGTGTCATCAATATGTAGATATTCATCATATAGTTTGAATGTTGTTTCTTCAGAAGTTAATCCATTTGTGCAATTTGTTAAATTTATCAGGATTTAATCAGTTGCAAGCCAGTCATAAGATGGATGAGAGTCAAATCACTGTTACAGGTGGCAAAACAGCACTTTCACAGCACATTGGCTCTGTTGATGGTGTTGCCCAGCCATATGTATGGTCATCTCCTCAAGGTGGACGTAAGATTCCAATTGGCAAGCAGATCTTCTGTAACAGGTCTTTGAATATGAAGAACACTATGGCTGTTGGCTTCGATATGGACTACACCTTGGCACAATACAAACCAGAAACCTTTGAATCCCTTGCATATGAAGGCACAGTCAAAAAGTTGGTTAATGATCTTGGTTATCCTGAAGAGGTTAGTCTCTCTTGAGATTTTTCTTCTTTGTTCTGATATTCCGTTAACAATGATGTTTATGTGTAGTTACTAGGGTGGTCATTTGACTGGAAGTACATGGTCAGAGGCTTAGTTCTTGATAAAAAGAGAGGCAACATCCTGAAGGTTGTTTAGAAGAACTTTTCAATTGCATCTTTTTTCTATATCAAGTAGCTTTCGAGAATAATGTGGATTCAAATTGTGCTCTCTACAGATGGATCGTCACAAATATGTCAAAGTAGCTTACCATGGATTTCGGGAGATGTCCAAGGAGGAAAAAGTTGGAACTTATGGAAGCACTCTCATAAGAGATGCTTTTGATGGGCCAGATTACGCACTTATTGATACTCTGTTTTCCTTATCTGAAGCCTACTTATTTGCACAACTTGTTGACTTTAAAGAAAATAATCCTGGAAAGATTTCAGATGGAACTGAGTAAGCAATTTTTGCCATAGCAGGTTTTAGTATAATTTTAAGTGGATATTCATTGTATTTATTTCTAATTGTCTACGCCAACTCGTATAGCTATGCTCGTGTATATAAAGATGTTCGAGCTGCTGTTGATTTGTGCCATCGTGATGGGACATTGAAGCAAATGGTCGCAAAAGATCCTGGAAGGTGGGAACTAAAAAAGTTGAAATTATCTGCGTATATAGCTACAAGATCTCTTTCTTTCTTCTGAAAGTAAAATAAATAAATGATTTCAATTGTGCCTTTTTGTTTGTTTGAGATGAATTATGCAAGAGTGTATGTGTGTGTGTGTGTGAATTTTGACAGATACCTTGTGCATGTCTCATCCACCAGGTATATCAATGAGGATACATCAATAGTTCCTATGCTCAAAATGCTTAGAGATTCTGGGCGTTCAACATTCTTGGTGACAAATAGGTGCTAATGATTTCCATAATCCTTTCTTTCCAAGAATATAATGTTGTCACGAAATTTTTGTAGTTTTTTTTTAAATAATTGTTTGTAGGATTCTAATCTTTCTACTACACATCCTTCTTTGCTTCTTCTAGTTTCTTGTTTATAACATTTTGGATCTACATGAGAGAACCCTATTTTTTTATTGGCAGCTTATGGGACTATACGAATATTGTGATGAATTTTCTCTGTGGGGGGCTGCACATTGGATCGTGGAACTTGTAACTTTGATTGGCTTCAATACTTTGATGTGGTCATCACTGGCAGGTTATTTTCTTCTGTTTTATTGATGTAAACTATAATACTTTTAATGCCAACATTTTTTTTTAAACTTCTGACTTTTGAGGAAAATACATTCAGTGCAAAACCTGGCTTCTTCCATGAAGAAAATCGTTCCAACCTTTTTGAGGTTGAACCTAAGACTGGCATGCTAATTAACACTGACAATGGATCTCCTATGGCTCAGGTTTGATGCCTACATTCTTAGCCTAATACATTACATATTAGTCTTGATGTCCTTTTTAATGCTTTATTTTATCAATTGAAAATAGGTGGGAGATATTTCACCCAGGATTGTATTGAAGGGACCAAATAGCGGCTGTAGAGTTTGCCAGGTATAAATTACTTAGGCACAACAAAAATCAAATTGGCAGCTATATGATTATTGAAATGAAACACGAATTACTATTGACAATATTGGAACAGCGGATTAAATTCTTGAATCTGCATTTTCAGGGTGGCAATGTTGCTCATCTTCATAAGCTGCT
>CAODLS011837952.1:0-46588 GCA_948243855.1 Flueggea neowawraea | reverse complement strand
CAATTCGGTTGTTGCTAATGATTTAAAGACTATTGTGAGTTCTGCTGGAAAACGGGTGGAGTTTGTGATCAAGACTCTGGAACAGACAAAGATTGATCAGGTTGATTCACCAGGGCTAACAACAAATGAACCAGTGCATGATAATTGTGTTGGTGGTTTTCAAAAGCAGTCACTGAAAGACACATGAAATATGAGAAGTGTTGTGTTGTTAGGAGTGAATGGAAAGCTAGTTAGTGATGGCAAGTCCAGGTTGGATTTGGTTCGTTGTTGCAGGACTTAAAGCCCTTCAGGGTGGTGTAGCAGATGAGTAATTCGGAATTCAGAGTTGAACGGGAAAGAAACTTCACTCCAAAATGGAGAATTGTTGAGATGGGAGTGAATTTCTTGATCAAGAATGAAGTCAAAGCCTTATAGGAAGTGATACAAGCCAAAGAATGACGGATTTATGAAGGAAAAAGAGTTGTTAGACGAACACGGGAAGTTACACGGGCATGAGATTGACCGTGTGATTCACTGGAGCCCAAAGAGACAAGAACTGGCGGACACGGCCTTGGTCACGGCCGTGTCCGTGTCTTGGCTTGTCGAATCTTCTGGAGCTACACAGACACGAAGGAATGGTCGTGTCTCGAGGGTCTTTGTCCGCGTCTTTACTTCACTGACCGTGTAACCAATTCTGACGGAATTTAGGATTTCAATTAGGGTTTTTCTAATTGGTTTTGACTTGTATTACTTGTTAATTATATAAAGGGGCTTGGGAATGTCTTGTGTGTCTTTTGACCAAGTTGTAATTCTGAATAATAGAATATTTGTGCTCTGCCAATAGACGTAGATCGATTATTGATCGAACCACGTAAATCTTGTGTTATTGTGTGATTGCTCTCTGTTTATTCCGCATTCTTCAATCGTTGGTTTTCTCTGATAGTTCAGGCACAAAATGCTACCACAGATCCCATGAAGGTATCTACTCCTTTTTTTCTCTCTTTTTTATGTTTAATTAATTTAATTTAGTTCTTCATATGTGTTCACCTGGTCTTTTTCATGAAGCAGATATATCATTTTTAAGTCCGATATAGAACCATATAAAAAACCAATTGTTCTTTTTTTAAAAGAAAATATGAATTGGATACGAAACTTTTTAATAATGGTTGCTTTATACTCTTATATTTTCACTTATAAAAAGTGGGTGATCACTTTTTAAAATTTAAAATTAACGTTTCCTTTTCTTTCAACAAGTATTTTTTCTAAAATTTAATCATATTCTTTACAACAAGTAGAGTCTGCTCAATATTAGCATACTTCATGTTTCAAAAAAAAAAAATAGCATACTTCATACTTCTAAACAACAGATTGTTGGTCTTCTAATTTGAAGTGTATAAGATAAACACTTTTTTGTAAAATGATTATATAGTGTTCTTGCCTTTATTTTTTTGTCAAAAGAAGGAAAACCCTTAGTCTAAGGTAGCTAATTAAGTTGAGTTATTGAACTAAACACTACAAATTTATTCATGGTGATGTTAATTAATTTGATTTTAATTAGTATATTACGTAGGTTATTGTATATTATATAAGTCGTATAGTAAAAAAATGAAAAATTATTATAACGAGTAGTATTATAATTAAAGGGTAATATGTTAATTAATTATAAGAAAAGAAAACGTGCTTGTAAAATTGTGCTTTTCGAAGCAAGTTGCCTACATAATTCATTTTGCATGTGTGAATGCTTGGGACCAGTCGACGCCACTTTGTTTGTTGCCAACTTTGATCGAATCTTCTTTTTATTTTCTTTTTGGGTTTCAGCTTCATTGTCTGGCTTGCGTTGCATAACAAGCTTGCTGTTAAAGTCTAAGTTGTTTACTTGGGGGGCTATTGAGGATAACAAGTGTGTATTCTGTCAAGTTTTTTCAGAGAATATTGATCACTTATTTTTTCAATACTCATTCACAGCTGGTATTTGGTTAGAATTACTTACTTACTAGAAAATTAGACGATTTGTCTTGCCGTGGGGAAGGGAAATCAGTTGGTTCTCCCGTAAAACTAGGGGCAAGTCACTACTGAGTAAAACACGTCGGTTGCTATTCACTGCTTCTATCTATTGGTTGTGGCGGGAACGTAATGAGGTGATTTTCCAGAACATGTCAGCCTTAGCTGATAGGATTCGCCAAAGAGTTTGGGAAAATATGAATTTAAAGATTCCAGGTTACATCTCTGCTTTGTATAATTGATTGTTTGTCTAATTGTTTTTGGTTCTTAGGTTGGAGGCTGTGAACTATAGTGGATATGTTGTGCTTGTGCGCATATTGTTTCTGTGTGATAGGGGTTGATTGTATACTTTATTCTTTTAATGAAATATAACTTGATTTACCAAAAAAATACTAATTGAGAAACAGATATATTATATGTGTTTTTTTTTGCCACACCCCTATTCCTACCCGAGATTCGAACTCGAAACGTCCTCCGTTAAACATTCGGAGATTACTGCCCTTCGGGGCTAGATATATTATATGTGTTGTAGACTATATTTTTCGATAATCACAATCTAAATTTATTTATTGAGATATTGTCAGTTTTGAGTTCATGAATTCTCATGGTTTTATTCATAAAAATTTGTTTCAATGAGAAAAAAAGTTCTATATTTAAAAATGTCATGAGATTAAATGACCCTTAATTTAGATTTTTAAACAATGTTAGAATATATTATTATTACAATATGATATATTTAAAAGGTCATAATTTTTTTGTGGAGACCATGAATAGATGACGCTAGTCAAAGAAAAGTGACAAGGGTGACGGCTCAAATTATCTTATTAGTGCCGTACCCACTATCGTCAACTCTCACTTTTTCATGAAGAAGAAAAAATTACAAGTAGAAGAAAACGGAAATCTTGGTCAAACCAGGCGACTCTATTTTGGGAAATTGACATAAAAAAGTCAAAAAAAACTATAAAGAAAGGGAAATGAAAATAGTTGAATTAGGTTGGTGGTCGTCTTCAAAATTACGGTACAAATTCTTGATTCTTGAATAAGGGTGATTATATGACGTTGTGTGTTGAAATTCTCAATGTTTATCTTATTTGTTTTTGTTAAATTAAATAAAAGTAAATTATAAATGCAAATGGACTTTAAAATAAAATAATGAAAAAAATTAGAATTAAAATATATACTTGAATAGCAATATATTAAGTAAATTAGAAAAAAATTCTTTTTTTATTGTTTAGGTTGAAAATCCCATTTTTTTAATAAGGATTTATATTGTGGAATGTCAACATCAACATGAGAACAAATATAGAAAGTAACGCAAGTTTAACTGTTTAAGGATAGTTTTAAGAATTTTAAAAGGACTAGAACAGAAAATAGATAGAAGTTTAGGGATAACCGAGGTATTCAAATCTTTTTTTATCCTTTGTCAACTTTCTAATCATTCTGGTCCTTTTTTTTGAACAAATTCTAGTCCTTTACCGAACTCATCTCGCGAAGTTCAATTTTTCTTATTAAATCACATGATATTCAGATGTCCTTTTAATATCTGAAACCCTTGCTAGTGATAAAACTTTATCTATCTAAATAATTAAGCTGTCAAGAAAGAGCCTATATCTTTCCCAAAAGATTGAGTTTAGCGGTAATTACATAATATTTATAATTTGGACTTTGTCTACTTTTCTATCTTTTTTTAAAAAAAAAGAGTCTATATCACTCCGCTACAACTTCACCGTGACAATGTTTGTTCATATTTTTTCTTGTGAGATAAGTTAATTAATGGTATGAAAATTATGGACATGCAGCTGCAGCACTAAACGCAGTGTTTGCAAGATGGGAGATACAAGCACAAGAACAATGGAATATAATTGGGGAGATTTGCAGTGGAGCAGCTTTGGGTGCCACTCCCCACATTGATGATGAATCTTACGACCGTTTAATCAAATGTGTTTGCACCTACAACAACAACACTCGTTGCCACATCACAGAACTGTAATTCATCTTCTCCACTCTTTAGCAGTAGAGACGACTTCAATATTACTAAACTACAATAAAATTTGGTTTCTTGTTATATATTTAATCACCTACAAATAATGGTTTTAACCAGTGAGTATGTAGGGCAAAGGGTTGTAAATGGCTTATTAAAAGAATTTTGGTTTCTAATATTGGAGCATGAAGAATCTTTAGAACCTTTCAATTACAGTAATTTGTTCTTTTTTTGCCATGAGCAATTGCTCATATAATTTTAACAATGGTGTGCATGCAGAAGAGTGAATCAACAGGATATCACTGGTGAAATTCCGGACGAGATATGGACTTTGGGTTATCTCTTCAACTTGTATGGTTCTGAATTCCTATTTTACAACTTTTCTGTTCATTTATTTTTCAAGACGACTTTAATACTATTAGACTATTCGATCATTTGCAGTCGGCTTAAGGTTGCTCCTTCTTGCATATGCTAATATATTGTAACTATACAAAACTAGTTCTTGATATCGATCATGGAGCTAAGAAGTTCACATTTTTATGATTAATTTCTCACAGGAATTTGGGTAAAAATTTACTCTCCGGTCTCCTGCCGGAAAAGATCAGCAATTTAACTCGGATGCAGTGGCTGTAAGAACATCTTGATTATGAAACCTTATTGCACAAATTAAACTATATTAATTCACTTCTTCTTTTCCTGATTTCAATTGTGAATTTTGGTTAGGAATTTGGGCGTTAATATGTTGTCAGGGGAGCTTCCTGCGTCACTTGGATGGCTTACCGACTTAAGATCAATGTAAGTTTACAAAATTGGTAGCTTTGTTTACATATATTAGTGTATCAGAGATTGATTGCAGAATCAATGGATGATAAGTTCGTTGTAGAACCCTTAGGGAGTGTTTAGTATTAATTAATCATTTATTAACAGTTTTTTTTAATCTTCAACTGATACTTGCAGTATACGATGTTGCTCTGATAAATTATATCCAGTGAACAGTTTCTTTAAATGTTGATTTATGTTGTTATTATTGTAGTGGATTGGGAACAAATTTCTTCAATGGTTCTCTGCCATCCGAGCTTGGCAATTGCAGGAAGTTGCAGAAAATGTGAGTTCATTTATTTTAGCACTGTTACTGAAATTATAATTTATGAACTACAAGAAATCCAACATTTGTATGAGGGAATGATCATCAATGGCTGCGAAACTAATTGAGATTTTTAACCTTTTGACAGTTATCTTGAGAGTGCTGGAGTTAGCGGCGAGATTCCTGCATCGTTTGCTAATCTAAAAGAGATGACTACTTTGTAAGGATAACCCAAAACTTTGCATTATATTCTGATAAAAATGATGTCTCAAAACAGGGTAAAATTGTGACAACTTTCTGACAATTTTCCTTTCTTTTGAGCATTTACGAAAAGTTTCCATCAAGAATATGCCTTTTCTTTCTGTTTTCTGAGGATATGTTATTGTTGGTCTCAGCTGGGCACCAGACAACAATCTTACTGGCAGGATACATGATTTTATCGGGAACTGGACACAACTTCAATCTTTGTAAGATACCTGTTCAACATCTTCGTCTCACCATTAATTTAAACTACATGTCAGACAAACGAAAGAGACTTTCTCAAAAATATTTACGTTCTGTTTCAAATGCTTGATCTCCAGTTTTATTTCACCAATTCATAATGCTTCTGCAGGAGGTTTGAGGGAAACTCTTTAAACGGTCCTATACCAGAATCATTTGCCAACCTAACAGCATTAACAGACTTGTAAGTGCCTGCATCTGCATATACTGCTGGCTTTTTTCACCATCTTTTTCTTGCAGAACTGTAAAGCTGACAGTGTTACTAAAAATGTAAACTTAGGAGGATAAACGATTTAGTAAATGCGAGCGCTTCGTTGGATTTTATCAGAAACATGAAGTCCCTAGCTACATTGTAAGGCCACGTTTTTATTTTTCTACTAGCAAAAATCTCATCGTGCGGTATCGTTTTCCCTTTCTGTGATCATATTTTGAAATTCTTGGTTATGTATCTTGCAGGATTCTAAGGAATGACAATCTAACTGGTTCAGTTCCTTCTGATATTGGTGACTATGGGAATTTGACAATGCTGTATGTTATTTCCCTCAATTGCTGTCATAATTTATTTCTATAGTTTCTATATTTCAGTTTGATATTGTTTGGCTACAAACTGCAGTTTTTATTTTGATTATTTGTTTACTTGCACTTACCATTATGAAAGGCCTCGGGAAATATAAAACCAAAATGGTAGTATTGAGATTTGAGTGAATTTCTTGATCAAGATTGAAGCCAAAGCTTTATAGGAAGTGATACAAGCCAAAGAAGGACGGATTTGTGAAGGAAAAAGAGTTGTTGGACGGATACGGGGAGCTATACGGATGTGAGATTGACTGTGTGATGCACTGGAGCTAGAAGGGACAAGAACTTGGAGGACACAGCCTTGGTCACGACCGTGTCTGTGCCCGTATATTGACTTGACGGGTTTTTTGGGCTACACGAACAAGAAGGAATGATCGTGTCTCGCGAAGCCTTGTCCGTGTCTTTACTTCACTGACCGTGTAACGAATTCTGACAAGATTTAGGGTTTCAATTAGGGTTTTCCTAATTAATTTTGACTTGTATTACTTGTTAACTATATAAGGGGGGCTTGGGAACGCCTTGAGAAGTTTTTTGGCCAGTTGTAACTCTGAATAATAGAATACTTGTGATATGCTCGTGGATGTAGATTGGTTATTGATCGAACCACGTAAATCATGTGTTCTTGTGTGATTGTTCTTTGTTATTCCGCGTTATCTTCAATCGTCTGATTTTCTGACAATTTTAAATACCAAATTGGTTAGGGAGCAGAGCAAAATAGATGGAAAAACCTCATTATGAATAACAAATCATCAGATTAAATTACCCAAAAACTATGATCCTCGTAACTAGGTTGTTCCATCAATATTGCTAAAACAGAAATATGCATTTAAGAAAAATACTAGCTTGTTAATAAAACCGAATAATAAAAATATATGCACTTTTTCCGCAAATATCTGATATTGGAATCTTATTTTGATCAGAAAACATTGTTCTTAACACAAAACCAGAATTACCGATAACGTCTGAATTTAAAACTGAAAACGTAATTTCTATTCGGAGTAATTCTCGGAACATTTGGCTGAGCAGCAGAAATCAAACCATGAAGTACATATTAATTATTGAAACTTATAAAGCTTATGGAAATTACTTAAACATGTGGTACACTCACAATTTCAACAACGTAAACGGAAATTCTGAACAAGAGAATCGGAAACAGATACCAATACAGAACTCAATTAAAATGTCTGACTGATTCATAATTCAGAACACGATTTCACTATCATTACTATATTTAGTTAACGGAATAAAGCTTTCAAATGCATATCATCACTATATTTAGTTAACTGGTAGTAATAATTCAAACCACTTCCTCGTTAAAATTCGTCAAAGTAATTTCACATCTCTAATCGATTATTCATCAGATCAAAATTTTTGTAATCAATTCTTTGAGCACAACCTAAGTTAGTAGTCTCTAAATTCACTATCGAAATCTCATCTGAAATTCAAATAAATAACAATAAAAAATTACCATGCATCGGAAATTCAACATCAAACCCTTACCGTGCGGTCCATACCGAGTCCCAAACTTGTTTTATCTCTTATTTTATTATTAGCATCATTGTTTTTGTCCAATCGAAGCTATGTTCCTGTTTTCTTTTCTTCTTATTTCAGGTTCAATCTCACTCTTTTGTTTCAACTCTATATTTAAATCATTCCCTTTCTATGGTGAAAACCAATCCATTCCCTTAAGTACCAACATAAACCGACTTAATGGTGATGAGATTTACTTTCATATGCCTCGTGTGCATGTTTCATTTTGGATGCAATGTAAGGTTGAACATGGGTCGGTTCGGTCTGATTTTGACCAAAGAATCAGAATCGAACCGAAATTTTGGTTTTTTCACCAGAATTGAACCAAAAAATCAAAAGATCCCAAATTTCGGCACAAAACGGTTCGATTTTTCAGATCTTTTGGGACGAAAAACAGGTTTGGTTCCGGTTCAGTTTGGTTCTTGGAATTCTTTTTTTTTTTTTTAAAAAGATTCAGTTCAAATTTGCCGGGCAGGGGAGACTCAGTTCAAATTCATGAAAATAAAGTACACTCATTTCAAATTCGCAAACAAAAAAGTGAAATAAACAATTCAATCTCTCACGGATTAAACATTACAACTCAAAAAGAACCCAATCCCTCCTCACTTTACAAACTCAATCCACCTGGTATGCCTTGAAACCAGCTTTCACTCCTCTGAACTTAAATCCAAAAAAACCACCACCACACCACACGCACTCTCTCCAACACAGAACATCAAAACCGTCGCCCTCTCCTCACCTCAAACTTAAATTCGCCATCAAATTGACTTGCATGTCATCCTCCTCTTCTTGTGCGATTTTCCCTAGACAAAGAAAAAGGAAGAAAAGAGAAGATCATTAAGAACAATGAATAAAAAAGAGAAGAGAAAACATTTAAAGAACTATGCTGTCTTTGTTCCTTGAGGCGACTTCATTTAGCCTCTTCCTCCCTCCCTATCGGCCTCCTTTTGTCTTTCTTGGCCTCTCTCTCTCTCGGTTCCCGTAGGTTACCATTGTTTCTCTCTATCTCTCGGCTTGCTCTCGACGGAGGTGGCTTCTCTCTTTCTTGGTTCACTCTTGACCACTGCTGGAGGTGAGGAAATCCCTTTCTCTTCTGCTTGCCATCGCCATCCTCTCTAACTCTCTCATTTGTGTTTTGTTGCTGGTGAGTATGAGCTAACCCTAATACATTTGATGGTTATATGTGGATGGTTTGAGTTGGGCTTCATGTAAAAGATTTATTTCTGTTTATGAGTTATTTTTTTTGGGTCATTTGAAATCCGGTTCGGTTTTATCATTTATGGGCTTCTTTGGTTTAATTTATGTTGGTACAAATATTCACAAGATTGAATAATAATTAATGGACATATAATTTTTATACTTACCAACAAACATATAATTTATAAATGAAAAGTTTATTTTAAATTAAGAGTGAATACAGAAAATGCAAATGAAAGTTCACATAGGAAAACAAAAACTAATAAAAAGAATAAACATATAAGAATTTAGGAGATTGAATAATAATTAATGGACATATAATTTATATACTTACAAAAAAAGACATAATTCACAAATAAAAGGTTTATTTTAAATTAAGAGTGAATACAAAAAATACAAATGAAAAGTTAACAAAGGAAATTTACAAAAATGATTAAAAATGACAAGTTTTTTTAATTCACTTGCTCTTCCATGAAAGTAATGAAATATGATAAAAAAAATCATACATTTATGCTTTGAACACCTATTGTATACCTTTGAAGTTTGAACACATATTGAACACCTATGATTATATGAACACCTATGTATACTTTTGTACACCTTTAAGAACACCTATGATTATATGAACACTTATAATTATATGAACACCTATGTATACTTTTATACACCTATTAAACTCCTTCATAGACCCATTGAACACCTATGATTATATGAACATCTATGTATACCTTTGTACACCTATTGAACTCCTTCGTACTCCTATGAATACCTATGTTTATATGAATACCTATGCATAAATTTCTACACCTTTGAACACCTATGATTATATGAACACCTATATATATCTTTGATTTGAACACCTATTAAACTACGTATTTTGTACACCTTTTGAATAGCTATGTATATTTTTGTACACCTATTGAACACCTATGATTATATAAACACCTATTAAACACCAATGATTATATAGACACATATTGAACAACTATGTATACTTTTGTACACCTATTGAACACCAATGATTATATAGACACCCATTGAACAACTATGTATACTTTTGTACACCTTTTGAACACCAATTATTATATAGACACCTATTGAACAACTATGTATACTTTTGTATACCTATTGAACACCTATGATTATATAGATACCTATTGAACAACTATGTATACTTTTGTACAACATATTTGATAACTTAAGCAGAACTACTATTCATTGATGTTTTATCAAATTAAACATGCACATGAATAATAATGAGATAAAAAATACCTCATAATATTTATATATAAAATATAATCTGGATACAATGTATTTGGGGCTAGGGCTTACACTAACACCTATGTCCATAATATCTATGGTCAGTGAGAACCAGAAATGTAATAAAAAAGAAATGTTATGAGTTGGCATTTGTTGTAGCGTTGAGTGTGAAAAACATGTTGGACAGAGAAGTAACCCACTCACATGGGTGTTTACCTTATTTTCTCCAGTTTGTTAGAGGAAGAACTAAGATGAGGTTGTGTTTTAACATAGAGAGCTATAGTAAGTTCATAATTGGGAGATCATCTTGCATTTTACAATAGTGAACTCATTGTAAAAAGACAAGAAAATTCGTATGAAAAGAAACGTACACCGTGGGATAAACTCCAATGAAGATCATTAAATGACCAGATGCTAAAACTGAGAGAATTTTAGCATATTCTGTCTTAAAGCTAGAAGTAGTCCTGGTGAGATATGGACAGAGGTTAGATGGCGAGATGCATCATAATCGAATCTTTTGTTTGGTGTTGACAATGTTGTATAAACATGCGCTCCTCCAAGGGAAGGAAAGAACACCACAACACATGATCATATCATGTGTACTATATACGTGACCATGAGGATGAAAAAGAATGATAAACGATCTCATTTTTCATAGTGTGAGACCCTGTCATAGACATGTGGTTCTCAGTACTACCTACTCTTAGAACCCTTAACATATTCAAAACGTGTAGTTGAGTTTTACTACCTTAGCTTGGGATTAATGGTCATGATTGATTCGATCAAGCGTGACATGCTGGGCAAGTGAACTTGGCTATGTGGATTGTCTGGTGTAAGAGGTGAAGTTCATTTCTAGACGCATTGGCACTAGTCTTATAATTTTGCTAAGTCGACTCTCTTGTAGTGTGCCACATAATGTGTTAACTTTAAGTAAATATTTCCTGAGATCGAGAAGTTCAAAAACAACAATTTTATGGTTATGAAATGGGGGAAAGACATACGTTCTCAGCAGTCTATGCTGCTGTTTAATACACTTTGACAGAATGGAACTGTTCTACAAGATATGCATTATAGCAGGATTGAGTTACGAGTTTTATACATCCATATAAGTGTATAGAAATTGCACTCTCATCGTATGCTGGTTGCACGATCCATTTGCTTGTATGGAACAAGATTTTCTAATTTAGGCTAAAAGTACAGATTATTCTAGCAAGAATTCCAAGTATTATCACCATTTGTGTATGCATTTTCTATTGAATTTACACACTTTTTGTATAATGTATAAGGTGATGAGGAATGCATGAAATGATATGGAAAAGAGAAGAAAAATACATGGAAAATATGTTTTCAAAGTTGCAAGATCAATGGAAAAAAGTACGAAGCAAACCGGACGAAAGTGCGCTATAGTCGTCACCACACCATGCGCTATGGCCGTGGTCTGTGCTATGGTCAAGGCCATGACCGTGGCACCCTATTGCCCATAAAATTCCACTAAAAAGTTGGATAGAAGAGGACCACAATCTTGGCACTCAATGCCACGGCCATGGCCAATGATACATGCAACGCGTGGGCATACCTCATAGCAGTGGGGCGTGCCTACAACCAAGCTTTCCAAGCAGAAAGAGGAGAAAAAGCACGCAGAATAGGACAAAACAAGGGGGACTAAGGCACAAAAAGAGGAGTATAAACATACATCTTTCACACTATTTTAGGCATCTTTGGACAACCACACTTCACCAAAAAGCTTTTAACAAGAAATAAGAAACATGAAGAGCCAATAGGAAGAAATGAGTTTTCGTGAAAAGGCATATGGTCTTGGAAAGGAACCCCCTCATCTTTTGCTTTCCATTTCTTATTTTATTTCTAGTGATGTTGTTTTTCTTCTTGAGCTTAATGTTTATTTTTATTTTCTTTGAACAATGATAATGTAGATTTTTAGTTTGGATTTTGAGTTGTAAGTTTTGATGAATACTTACTATGTTTATTGAATGGGTTTGGTTTATGTTCTTAAGTTCTTTTGTTATTTCTATAGTTGATTTGGTGACTAGTTTTGTTTGAGTGTCATTGTGCTTGATCACCACAATGTTTGTGACATGTCTAAATGATGGATCGAAAGAAAAAGTTTAGGTTATGTCTACTTACGTCAGACTTGTTAGGTTTTGTAGTAGATATATTCATTGCCAACAAGGTGTTAGATGAAATTCTCAATAGACTCAATGAGTCTAGTTTAGTTAGGTGATGCCGAAATGACCCTCCCAATAAATGTAGAAATAGGTTAAATGAACTCAGAGAGACTTTAAGTGAGTAAAGCGGAGAGAACACTCATACCCCCAAAACTCATTTTGTTGATGTAGTAAACAGAAGCCTTTGCTTACATCTCAATGATCCAAATGACTTTATACAACTCAAATTCTCAGATTTTATCGCTTTCCTTTGCTTTTGGATCATTAACCAGTACATGTTCCCTGTGGATTCAACACTCGATGAATCACCCACGGGTTTTTTTACTATATCGACTATCATACACTTGCAATAGATTCGATCATATTCATCATGATTGGTAGTAGTTCCATCAATATCCACGACGAGTTATGATTTTGTCATGTTTGAGTGAGAGATGTTGGTAAAAGCGGTCATCCCATGACAGGTGAACCGAACCTAGTTGGTCAAGCTATAAACTGGGACTGTGAACCGAGACCAATTGGCAAACCCAATTGTGTGGTGAATGTAATGGGCTCCTTATTTGTGCAGGAAGACCCAAATAACACTAAGTATAAATAGTGTTATCTCATTTAGGGTAAATCCATTCAGTAATCAACCTACATGTTGGACCAAAGGTGGTCAACATTAAGACTCTTGTATGTATTGATGATGAACAAAACCGAAAATGGTCTAAGTGCAACATAAAGTACGTTAGGAATAAGCAATGTACGTTATACCAAGTTTAACGTACGTAATGGAGTGCCAAAGTGCATTAACAAAGGCAGAAAACAAAACAGAAGCTATTGGATTTTAAAAGTGTAAATATAGCATATGCTACAAAAAAGGTTACGTATGTTAAGAGCTTAACGTACGCAAGGATTATACAACGTACGTTAGGATTGAAACAAAATCCACTGGAACTTTGGTAATGTATGCCAAGCTAAGAACAACATACGTAAATGAGGTTTACGTACACTAAGACACACAATGTATGCCAGATTCAATCAATCAAAACATGGGAAAAAGAAGAACACTTGAAGGTTTGAACAGTTCAAGATTATCGTACGGTAGGCCCAAGGTGTAACATACGTAATCCATGCAAGACAAAACTGAGATTTGAAGATCATGGTATATATGTTTAAATTTTGTGAAGATTGAGACAAAAATGACAAGCAACGGTCAATTGAAGATTCATAACGTACGCAAGAAAATTTGTAACGTATGTTATGGTGGGACAACATATGTAAGCGCGAACTCAACGTACGCTAAAATCTCTGGATGAAAAACAAAAGCTACTAGAATGGTTAAGTGACAAAACAACATACGCAAGGTATTGGCAACATATGTTAACTAGGAGCAGAGACATGATCAGCATACGCTACATTTGGAGCAACGTACATAAACTGGGGATCAAGCGGATAACGTATGTAATGGTGTATGCAACGTACGTTAAGTTATCTGACATGTGCATTAAATGCGACCCATTCCAGACCACAACGGCTAGAATTTGTCTCACAGCGGTCCTAAACATTGAGAGAAGTATAAATACATGCTTGGGAGGTCAGAAACAATACATAAAAAATTTGGGCATTAATTCCTTTCAACTACTAAGCATCAAAGCATATATTCTCTCTCTCATATTAATACAAGTTGTATTCTTCATTAATTTCTTCATTTATTTCTTGTATCACTAAATCATTTACTATTGGGGAGTGATTACAAAAACATTTAAGAGAGGTTATGAGTTGGGATCAAAGGGTATATCCATAGTTTGGTTTATTCCTGAACCGTAATCAAGAAAGTTGTGAGAGTTCTCATTTAGTTAGAAAGTAAAGTTGTATTCTATATTGATTGATAGTGGAAATCCTAAGTGGTCAGACTTAGGATGTGAACGTAGGCAAATAATTGGTCGAACTACTATAAATCTTTATGTTCTTTCTTCTTAACCCTTTCATTATGAATTTAAGAGCAAGAAAGTTCAAAACTTCATACACCACCCTATTCAACTCCCTTCTAGTGTGGTAATTGACTCAACACTACAGACTTTTCTAGTAAACATTACAGGAAAGAAAATCCTCTCAACACAGAGAGAAGGCCCGACGGCCTTGGATGCACAGAAAGAGAGGGAATCGATCTTCGTCCTCCCTACTGAATCCTGAACTGATCGACGCGTGACATCTAGACTGTGAACAATTTTAGCACTCTCATTGTCAGTACGATCATGGTTGCTCGCGAGATCAGCACGCATCCGATCCTATCATTATTGTCCTACTATCCATTTTTGCTGCATATCGAGGTTAGCAAAACAAACTGATTATTTATACTATTTGTTGGTTAAACAGGTATAGGAACCTTCAATGACATGATCCGATCCAAACACAAAAAAATTTACAGTACGTGTCGCATGGCTTATTCATCAACAACTGCATTTAATACTCAAAAAAAGCAACTACATTATACACTTTTAACATCACAATCTGGATATTGATTTTTGGTATGACGTTCATGTTCAAATTAACTTACTCTCAGCAATTAGATTCCATAAAATAATGGAAATAATTTCTTTTCAAATTGAGTCTGGACGTTCCTTTCAGACTGCCTTTGGCCACTATCAGAGATTCGAGCATTAATTTTTCTTGGTTAAAATGTATGCTTTCTTCAGTTAATTTTCGTGGTTCAACCTGTAATTTAGCATCTTTGGATGATATATGGAATTCACTTAAGTGCGTCAACCGAATATCACAATGGTTAAAATGTATTGCGATGACTAATGGGTTTGTAATTTGTTGCATTGGGGTCAACTCAAACGTTGAGAGACGTGTGTTTGATTATAAGTAGAAGCAAATAAAATAACTTACGAATAAATTGTGTTGCAATGACGTGACTCGCTGGTTATGGACATAAGGAAGAAAAGACATCATAACACCTCAAGAAACCAGAGATGTATGTAAATGACAGTATGAGATCACGTATTGCATTGTTTCCAATCCAAGCAACTGGACCACAAGGTCAAGGCTTATAACACTAGCCAGAAATGTTGATGCTGCCTCTGTGGGATCCTTGACACACAAAAAGGGGCTCATATAGAAGTGATTGAGTTATTTTTTCTCCCTCGTGGAGCCTCTCTCCTTTGTGGAGTAACTTTCCACTTTTTCAACCCTAAACTCAACATTTCATTTCTCATTCTGTTTTCAATCCAATCAGTCCTTTATTTCACACCAGATTCATGATATTTGTAAGACAAAGTGGGAAGCAAAGGTGAACTAGTAAACGGTGTTGCTCTTAACAAATGCTTCACACATCTTTAGCATTAATTGCAAACCAATGAATGGTTGGGCGACATTTATTACTCCTCTTGTGGGTCTTTAAGAAGACAAGAAGAAGCATAAAACAAAAGTTAGTAATTTGTTCACATCGAAGGAAATTCTTTGGCCTGTGTAAGAGTCAGAAAGAAGTACCCTGCAAGTCAACTGCAATGGACAACCAGAACATGCGGGAGCTCTTGATTGAAACGGCGAGACCGTCATGTGACGATGTGCCGGTGGTGGACCTACAGGAGGATAACTCAAAACAGGAGGCAGAGTTGGACAAGGTCTTGGTGGGGAAAATTTTATCAAGCCAAACTTACAACTCTGAACTCGTTAGGCACATTATGACCTCTCTCTCTCTCTCTCTCTCTCTCTCTCTCTTGGTGATCACGTCGCGCTCTCTTTCTCACTCTCGTTTGCATCACGTCTATCTCTCTCTCTCTCTCCATTCGTTGATGCCATTAATAAAGTCATTCACGAGCTCGTCGTTCTTCTTAGTAAGTCATGATCACCACCTGATTCATTTTTGTCGGACCGAAGAGGACCGAGAAGGAGGAGGAGGAAGAAGACGATTGACGAAAGAGGATACAGAGAGAGAGAGAGAGAGGAGAGAGAGAGAAGTGACATGCGCCAGAGAGAAAAATGACAATTAGAATGAGCCTTATACTAGCGTGCATTTTACCCACCAGATTACCTTTGTGAAATTTTAATTCTGACGTCCTCATAATAGATAATAAATGGCTTTTGTTACATTTCTGAAATTTAAATGTCCACAGAACTTATGTAGTGTAATTTCCTCAAACTTCCAACATAGCATAAGGGATTTTTACTTTATAATAATTCTTTTACAATTTGCCTTGTTTTTTCTAAAGAATAATTAGTTATTACTAATACTATTATTCAAATTACATAAGTAAAAAAGACATCATAATCAGTCATTATGCATGGTAAAATTTTAATACACTCAGTTCATGTATTAAATAATATAACAGATAAAAATAATAAATATTAGTACATAAACCATAATTAGTCGTTAATAATATTAGTAATAAATATTAGTAACATAAATCAATCTATAATATTTTTTTTAAAAATAAATCTCCCTGCAATAAAACAACATTAAATGGTGAAGTGACCGTATACACCATATTTTCAAAAACTTAAATAGGAAATTACACAATCTGTCTTTTTTATACATTTAAATTTCAGTAATGAAGCTACATGTATTATAATATCCATAATGTACCCGTTAGACTTATAATTTCATTGTAATATTTATACCTTTTTTTTCAATTTCTCTCTCCTCATGCCCTCTTTCTCTCGACCCACTTCTCCCTATAACTTCTCTCACTCACTCACTCTCTCTCTCTCTCTCTCACACACACACACACACACACACATGATCTCTTCTTTTCTCTCTTCTTTAACCATCTTTCTTCCTCGTGAACACTTCCTCACTCTCTCGATTACAAACTTATTGCAGAGGGATTCACGATAGAGGGTTATGAGTGGGGGAGAGAGAGAGGTGGCATGGCGCAATGATGAGACATCGACTAGGGGAAAAGAGAGAGAGAGGGGGCAACAGAGGATTATGATGAATCGAGAGACTAGGGTTTCAAAACCCCTAATTGCCGTCTATTCTTAAAAATTAGAGTGAGAGACTTAATGATTATCCTTGATAATGCATTAAACCAATGCCACACGAATGAGAGTGAAAGAGAGAGGAGAGAGAGAGAGAGAGAGAAATCGGCAGTGGTAGTGGGAATGTTGTCAGACGCTGGAACGCACAACAGGAGAGAGAGAAGTGCGCTGGAAGGGGCGGCTACTAGGGTCTCAAAACCCTAGCTACAACCCAATTAAAAAATTCCCTTTTTAATTTGTAAAATTACAAAAAAGAACCTAAATTATAATTTCATCTTATTAATTATTACAAAAAGTCTAAATTAGATGTCATGGTTTGCAATGAATTTTGTACACGTTTTGTAATCATTTGTTGGTGCTATGGTCGTTTTGTACTCATAATTTTACCAAATAACATAACAAATTGAAAATAATTTTTTTAACTTTTTCACTTCATACTCATTTTTGTACTCTTTTTGTAAGCATTTATTGTTGATGTACTCATTTTGTACTCGTAATTTTATTTTTGTCTTGTGCCCATTTTTGCACTCATTTTGTATGAATTTTTTTTGTATTGTACTCATTTTTCTACTCTTTGTGCCTAATTAAGGCGTTACAAACAATCTAGCGCATTATCAAAGTGCTTAATTTGTACTCAATTTTGTATGTATTTGTTGGTATTTGTACTCGTCTTGTGTTCGTTTGTACTTAGTTTGTTCTTATTTTATACTTATTTTGCAACTGTCCAAAATTTCTGCTACATGGTCAACACACGGCTAAATTTCTAACGAACGATAAAAAAGTAGTCAAATTATGGAATTTATGAAATAACATTTTTTCTTGTTTTATTTGTGAAATGATTTTGAATGTTGTTGTGTTTTTATATTTTGACAGTTTTTTTATTGTATTTTGTGTAATTACCCTAAAATTAAACTGTGAAGTAGTTGAATACAATGAAACAATATTAAATGTTCCCACAACACAAATGATAAATGCAGTTGAAGTTACACAAGCATTGTCCACATGTCATTAGGAGAGAGGAGAGTTGTGGCATTGTCTGAACATGCTCAGCTTTTTTTTTCTTTAACTAAAAAAAGCTACTTATTTTTTTGACAACTTAATTAAAATAATCATTCGAATAAATGACACTATTAGAGAGGCTCTAAAACAAGAAGTGACAAAATTTTTTATTAGTAAATGAAAATCAGCGTACAGCAAAAGCAACATTACAAGTTCTCTCATACAAGGTACCTCTAGTAACATTCTAAAAAAGCTTAAGAACTATACTAGGATTGACAGAAATAACATAAAAGCCTACTGGGTAGTCTCTACCCATATTAGATAATCTATTAGCTACTTGGTTGCCTTCTCTAAAGATATGAGAAATAAACATTCTCCAGTCCCTTGTTAGTAAGCCTTTTATACCTTGAATCAATGCCCATTGATTGTTCACCGCTATATGATTCTTAGAGAGCATCTGAACAACCATCATATTGTTTGTCCCAACACTAATGTCTTTCCACCCTGTTTCCCAATAGAGCTCTAAACCTTTATAAATGGCAAGAAGTTCAGCATTAAGCACCGAGTAGCTACCCATGCTCATAACAAAACCAGTGAGTCATTCCCCATTGGAGCCTATAATTACTCCTCAACCTGAGGTCGTGATCCTGATATCTGAAAGAGCTCCATCTGTGTTCAATTTTACCATGCCGCCTTTGGGAGGAGACCAGCTAATCCATTTCGATGCTCTTTGCATATTTGTTACGGTTGCTAGTTCCTTGATGATTCTAAAATGCTCCTTCGAAATAGTCCGAATGTATTGTCCCCGTCTATAGGGAATTATGTTGGAGAAGATTCTATCATTTCTCCACCTCTATAACAATGAGTAAATAATACCAAAAAAAACATTCCAAGGGATCTCGTCAACTGTGAAATTTTTCTTGGCAAGATTTTCTAATATCCACATATCCTCATCCCTAGTAAAAAAAAATCATCTTTTGCATTCTCACCTAAAAGTTCCCTCCAAAGCAATCTAGCTTCAAAACAATCTCTAACCACGTGAAGCTAGGATCCCTCAATCCCCAGACGAAGATCACAATATGGGTCAGTTGCCATATGACACTGAAAGTAGGAACAACCTTTTTCATGAGCAACCATAAATAATTCCTCACCCTCTACGGCACTGGCAAGTTCCATACCAGCCTCCACTTAGCCTCTTGTGGGTTCCAATTACAATTACTCAGGAGACCATAAGTAGATTTGATAGTGAAATTTCCGGAGCTAGAAAGTCCCCAGTAAATTTGGCCAGCACCAACCGACTGTTCTCGCACTTTTGTACTAGCAATCAAAAGTAAGATAGAGTTAGGAAGCATTATACTCAATAAGTCCTAGTTCCACTTACCGTCCTTAGTGTTGAAGTCTTTGACACATTTGCTTTGTTCATGATCATTAAGAGCAACCATGGCAAAGTCCTTTAAAGGTTGATTTCCTATTCAAGTATCTTGCCAAAACCGCACAGTGGTACCATTGGCAATAGCCCATCTAACACCTTTTAACATGTTTTTCCAGGCCTTACAGATACCACGCCTTACAGATACCCAGCAATTAGAAGCTCCTTTAGACTTAAGAGGGACAGAGTAAGAATGCGCATTACATAAATACTTCCCTCGCAGCACTTTTACCCAAAGGGTATCTTGCTTGGTGAAAACCTGCCAACACAATTTCATAAGGAAAGCAGTGTTATAGTCATGTAACTTTCTCATGCCTAGGCCGCCATGTTCTTTAGGTTGACATATATCATCCCATCTAACCAAGTTAGGCTTCTTTTTTCTGTCTTTCGCCCCCCATAGGAAATTTCGGCACACACTCGTTCAATTTGAGAGAGGGTGAGGGTGGTCTTAGGGATATAAGAAGTCTGGATTGTATAAAAAGGAATGATCAAGAGTACATATTGAATCAGAGTAGCTTTTCCCGCCATAGATAAACTCTTGGCATTTTAGGACGAGATCCTATTGAGGACTCTGTCTGTGATAGCCTGGTAGGTATGCTTATTAACTCTCCGATGTAGAATAGGAACTCCTAAGTATCTTCCAAGTTCTTCTCCCAATGGTATTCCCAAGCTAGCACTCAACAAATTAGCCTCTCAAAGATTTATGCTCTTGGAGAAGAAGACGAAAGATTTATTTTTGCTCACAGCCTGACTTGATGACAAAAATTGTTAAGCACCACATTAATCAGCTGGACCATGTACCTATCTGCCATGGAAAATAAAATCAAGTCATCAGCAAAAAATAAATAATGCAATGGTGGCCATTCCTACTTAGGCTCACTGGAACCCAAGATTGAGTTCTATTTTGCACTAAGATGGAATGGGCAAGCCTTTCAATACAAAGAACAAAAAGGTAGGAGAAATCGGTTCTCTCTGTCTGATTCCTCTCGTAGGCCAAAACTTTTCCGTAGGAACTCCATTCCAAAGTACCTACATTGAAACAAAACTAATACAAAACATAGTCAGCTTAATAAACTTAGCAGGAAAGTTTGCTTCTTTAAGCGTTTCCTCAATAAATTCCTATAAGATTATGTCGTAAGCCTTTTGAAGATCAATATTTAGAGCCATGGATTTCTTCTCATCTTTCTTGTGCATGGAGTGGGGACCACTTCCTGTGCAAAAATAATATTATCAGAAATGTTTTTATTAGGAATAAAACTAGACTGTCCCTTACCGATGAGATCAAGAAGAACTCCCTTCATTCTATTAGCAAGCACATTTGTAATGGTCTTATAGATCTAATTGCAAAGGCTAATGGGGTGGAATTGTGTAAAATTATCAAGACTATCAACTTTAGGAATCAATATTAGCAGAGTAGAATTAAGTTGCTCAGGAAAGCAACCCTTATCAAATGCATCCTTGACAAGGTCCGTAATGGAATTATCAACAATGTTCCATTGTTTCTGGAAGAAGAAAGCATTTAACCCATCTTCTTTGCCGCTTTATTCGGTCCCATCTCAAAGATAGCCTATTTCACCTTTTCGTCTGAGATGGTCATCAAGTCTCTCCATCTCTGTATCATCGATCTTTGGGAATGCTCCTTTGACAGAATACTCTAGAAGCCCCTAAATCTTTGGAGAAAAGATCAGTGAAAAACATCCACTGCCCCTTTCCCAAGGGTGTCATCATCACAGCACCAATTTCTTCCATCAACCTTAAGCATATCAATCCTGTTACTGTTCTGTCGAGCTCGAGTTTTGCTATGAAAGAAACTAGTGTTTTTATCACCCAAATGCATCCAGTCAGTTCTAGACTTCTTTTGCCAAAGCAGTTCTTCCTGTGCTAGGACAGTTTCTAGTTCTCCAACAAGTGTGGCCTCTAAGTATAGCAGGTGGTCTGAGTGGTGATTCTCAAGAGCTTTCTGAACCCCTCCAATGAAGTTAAGCAATTTCTGCTTGCTGTAGTTGATGAACCTAAATGAATTTTTATTCCATGTACTACACACCTCCTTAAAAGTTTGCATGTTGTCCAGCCAATTACCATCAGCCTCCAACTGCTTCATACCATATCTATGAAGCCGGAATGTGTAACCCACGAATTAAGAAAACAAAACGGTCTTGGGCTATTTCTAGAATTAGTAACTTCGTTACTCAGTAAAAAGGGAAGGTGATCGGAGTGTAATTTTCGTGGTGAAGAAGAAAACTATTAGGGAAAGGCTCTAACCATGCATTATTCACAAAACACCAATCAAGCCCTACTTGAAGTTTGCCTCTAGCCCAGGTAAACCGGGGACTTTGAAAAGCCATTTCAATCATACTTCTCATTTGTGTCCATTCGATAAAATGCTTACAGAGATAAACTCCAGCAAGTGAGCCCCTAATTCTGTCCTCAGCTGAAAGTCTAGCATTTAAATCACCAGGTAAGCAACAAGGAGCATCCCCACACTCTATTCAAGACGTAGTAACTCAGGCCACATATTCTTCTAGAAGAACTCTGTGGATAAGCGTAGTTAGCAGTAACAAAGAACGACTGATTAGGAATCCTCCCCGACATCCACCCTGATGTCCTTATTCCATACAAGCCAAATCCCATGGCTAAAACCTTCAGCTTTAATTCTGTGAGAGAAAGGAAACCCCATCGCTTTGATCACTTCGTCTGCTTTCCTTCCACTAATTTTAGGTTCAAGGATGGCTACCAACGTGGGAATATGGTTACGCTTGTACTGAGAAAAAATATGTCGGAACCGGTCGCTTACTGCTCCCCTACAATTCCAAATGAAAAATTTAAACATGGATAATTATAAATATAGAAAAGACAAAATCAAGATCTAAAGACCAAAATATCAAAAAGTTTCATGGAAAGAAAGAAGAAAACAACAGAGAGCAGGTATTATGCGATGGTAGATAAATCCACCGCCATCAATTCCCTGGATTCCTCGGGGATCTCCTCATCCACCACCGCAAGAGATGAAAGTTCGTTTTCAAGTCTCTGCTCAATAGCCTTAGTCAGATATGGCATTGCTTTCTTGGTTTTGACAATTTTTCAAATACTTAGGCTGCTTTTTCATATTCGGGATGCAATACTCCTATTCGTGCGAATTTTCCTTCAATATCAGATCAGACAATAGGTTGGTCTCATCTAGTGTGATGTCTTCTTGAGTACCCGAGGGGTGTTGTTTGGGGAAAGCCACGACTGAGTTCTTGGTAGTGTCTAGAGTAGTAGGTCTTGGCGTAGCTTTTGAATTCTCAGCATTAATCTTCGAAATGCTGGGATGATGTTCATTACACTCGGGGGCCTCTAATACTTGCATTGAATCTGAAATTGGCTTGCTAGAAGAGGATCCTTGTATGGGTTTAGAGCTGGGTGAAACTCCTATGGGTCAGTTGTCGGTTTTTCCATGTGGACTTTCAGGCTTTTGCTTCTGCTGGGTATTGGTCCTATTATTCATCTTCTTGTCCGTGTTTTGCTCAATTGGCTTCAGATGTTGGGCCGTGTGACTCTTCTTCCCATTATTAATAGAATTGTTGACCGGCCTGCTTTGGATATTATTCTGGGATTGATTGAGTGAATATGGTATAGTATTTTCAGGTTCCTCTAATTGCTCTTGGACAAGAACAACAAATCTCGACCCGCTATTAAGAGCTCTGATTATTTCCTTTCTGATCATTGCTTGATTGGAGGTGATTTCCATGGCCGTCAGAATCTTTCCTAATTGGTTTTTTGAGCCGTTGAGGGGCGTGTATCCTAAGGCTAAGATACTTCCCAATAATCGATGCATGTCTGACCACTGCCTACGGCGGTTGTTCTTTGTTCTGATTTGCTAGTTCAACTCGGTCTTTCTCTGCTACTTCATCATTGCTTCTCTTGTCTGCCCCACCTTGGGAGTTGGTGGCTAACTTGTTTTTTTTTTTCCGAAAGATGGCCAATCATCCCACAATGGTAGCAAATTGTAGGAAGGCCTTCGTATTCCACTGCTTGGTGCTGACCATCAACTAAAATTTCTGGACTTATAGGTTTCATGGCATCAATCTCTATGGCCATCCTAGCGAATTTTCCTTTACCACCAGTACTTGTGTTATAATCAATTCATACCACCGTCCCAAGAACACTGCCAATAGTTCGAATAACGTTCTTCTGATAATCATGAAAATATAGACCTGGAAACCTTATCCAAGCTGTTAGAGCCGAGACACCAATTTTCTTTGCAGAGAAAGTTGGATTCCAAGGTTGAACCGTTAGGTAAGTTCCTCGTGCTATCCATGGTTCGTCCAATAATGCATGTACGTAGTTTGATTCATGTGAGAATTTCACTAAGAAGTAATTATTCTCCAGGTCCATGATCCTATAAGTCCCTTTCGGCCTCCAAACTACTTTTATGGAAGATTCTAATCCTCGATAAACAAGGCCCCTAAAGAGCAATCTAACTACAACAGTTTGTTTAATCGTAGCGTTGATCTCGTTATGGACTTTGTCAGAGAATCTAATGGAAGGAATATAGTCATCTTGATCTATCATACATCCTCCTCCTCAATCTCGATGCTCTCATAATCATCCAGATTAATGACCTTCTCAGTTAGCTGTTTCCCGATGAGTTTGTCTTTGAATGATGGCTTGACTGTGGATATAGAGTTGTCCATAGTGGCTTGCTCAATTGCTTCATCCTCTGCATGGTCAATAGCCTTAACCTTCTTCATATCACTTAACGTTTTCCAGGTCAGGAGGAGGGTCTCATTTGAGGAGATGGTGTCGATAGATTGGTGGGGGTTAGGGTCGGTATCCGGTTTGTTCATAATCGTAGCATGATCACTCCTGAACATGCTCATTTGTTATATATAGTATATACATAGATATAGATATTGGTTTTGCATATGACTTCAATCTAATAGTTATAAATCTTGACATATGTGGTTTTGGACTATTTCAAATTGAGGTTTGAATCATTAGATTATCAACCTTTCCGCATCAATTCCCGCAAGCAACCTAAATTTTTTGTTCTAGTTTTTGGTTCGGTTGTTTAAAATGCATAAATAATGGGTTAATAAGGTAGACTATCTGGTTCATGAATTTTGGTGGGAGAATGACATGGAGTCTTGGAGTGCGATTGCATAGGTTGAAAAAAGTTTACTAGATCGAAAAGACAAGGATGGTTGGGGCTTCAAGATATCGAGTTGTTTAATAAAGCAATGCTTGCAAAATTTAGAGGATTATTAGGAACTGGAAAGCCTTGTGGGTTCGGGTACTAAAGAGTTTGTAAACATGACCACAAGGTGTCAGGGCCAATTACATAAACAAGAATCGTGACGCTGCCTCTGTGGAAAAGAATCACGATGCTGCCTGGGATCATCAACGATCAAAGGCAGGCTCATACGCATTTTTGCATCAACAGTGGAGCAATGGATTTTATGCTGTTGTTAGTGATGGACGTAGATGAATTTTGAAGATTTAGAAATGGGGTTTTTCAGTCGTCCTTCCTTAATGATTGTACTTTGGAGCAGCAAGATTTGCAATGGAATTTCCTCGCAACAAGATAGCTCCATGATTTCCACAGCAGATTCTTTTTTTTTTTGGTTTCCATGGACAGAGGATCCTTGTTTATTTTGTTCTTCATCATCTTGTTTTCCACTTCTTGTCCATGCATACGCAATGGAGTCGTTGTCGATGTGCAAGGGTATGCAATTGAGTTCTAATCTCTGTTTCTTTCTCATTTTCTATCCTAATCTTTGTTTTAAAAGTAACTTTTAACGACAGTGTAACATAAATAAGATATGTGATCAGAGCAGATTCATAATCTAAGCCACAGTTAGCTAGGCTACAACTTAAACTTTCATAGGGAACTCCACACTTGCAAACTTCACCAGATAATAATTATTATTTTTTTTGTGGAGAAACTTTAATTTCGGTGACCAAAATCAGGGTCGATAATACCGAAATTGCTCGAACTGAACAATCAAAACAAAGATAAAACCGAATAGAAAAGGCTTAGAATCCACAAAAATTGATGGGAGAAAAACAGGCGAAGTGAAGACGCAAAGAAGCAGCAAAGCCATAACCTAACTACCTGCATTACACTAGTCAAATTCACCAACACTTTTTTTGGATAGAATCATTAGATGCTAACCCAAATCAAGAATTGTGAAGAAATACCCGAAAAGAAAATAATCATGCATGTAATAATTGTTATCATGCTAATGCCTTTCCCATCGGCTGCTGTTTGGATCGACAGAAAGTGGAGCATGTCTGTCCTTTGTATATTTTCATATATAGCTGTATGTATTTAGATAATTTATTTAAGAAATAGGAAAGATCTGTATTATAATAGAAGGTAGAGAAGACATTATATCTACAATTATCAAATCAAACAAGCCTTTTGTTTTTTCGTTCGATGTATTTGATTGTTTTGGTAAGTTTGATTTTAAATTTTTACATTTTTCGTCAATTAAGTTCAATTTTTGAGCTCACTAATTGCTCGGAGTGTCAGCCTAACTAGAATGTCGATGATTTATGCTATCTCTGACCTAAGTCAACCTAGTTAAATTAGTCTTAACAATTGAACAAATCAAACAAATCAATGTTACATAGAGTGGGGAGAAACTCAACATTCAGGCCAGCCAATTCATTCCATCCATGAAGGCCCCACCACTCCGATTTCTCAAATTGTTCGTGTACGAATGCGACGTTATGTTCATATCAAAAATATAAATAAAATAAATGCATTCACAATATCACCAGACTCACAATATAACATTAAGCCCAAATCTATCAAATAAGTAATATACTCATAATTCACAGAATATACATAATTACTAATTTATGATTTCTAATATAAGCTTTTCATAGATCCGCAACATTTTAACAATTGACGTGTCACTAACTGCTTCTAATGTTACAAACTAATACTCCCTCAATTTCACAATACTTTCTTTTTTTAATAAAGTTTTTTTTTTCAAAATAATTGATATTTTATAAAATTAATTTTTTTATTATTTTATTTCACATTTACCCTTGTGTTAAATTTTTAGTTAATGTGTCAAATTTATGAGTCAATTTTAAAAATGATCATACTATTTAAATGTGTTTTGAAGAATTCTTATCTGTATACAATTTTTAAAATCAAAATTTTTACTACATATTTAATATATTAAATTGATGATATCATCTATTTAAGATGACTAAAACAGTATGAGAAAAAAATCATGGTTTGTGAGTTAATTTTTTGTTGCCAGATCAATTTTTTATTAGAGAGAATAAACTTTGTGAGCCAACTAAAAAAAATTATGAGAACAGCATAGTCCTTTATTTGGAGTAGTATTTGAATAAGTATCCCAACAAATTTATTTGACTTTGATTAATTATATTTAAATTATTTTATAATAATTAATAAGGTTACAATAGTAAATTACCACAATAATTAATACAAATTAATTATTTTTTAATAGATGTGTCAAAATCTACAAAAAATAAGTATTGTAAAATGGAGGGAGTAACATTTTTTTTTAAATCTCAAAAACCAAAACAAAAAATCCAGTAGAAGAGGAGGCTAGATATATTTTCTTTAAGAGAGGCTAGATAAATTTTAAAACCCAAAATTTGTAAATACAAGAAGTCAAACGTAAAAGTAATCAAATCGGACGGCTATTAGGACGAACAAGAAGGGCACCTGATCAAACCATTCTCATTGCAGACCGTACAACACTTAAACCCAACCTTCTCCATGTACACCTTATGGCTACCGCCACATTCGTCGCACAAAACAAATCCGTACCCGCCGCACACGTCACACACGCGGCCCGGTTCCGCTACGGCAATTCTTCCACAAGTTTCTTGAGCTCGCCCACCTCGTGCAACTGCCTTATCTCCTCCTCCCCGCCCACGTACCTCCCCCCGATAAACACCCTCGGCAAAGTCAATGCGCTCTCCACGAGAAATGCGGAGTCCATGGAGAGATCTCGCTCGTCGATTTTAACGCGGAACCCTCGGAGAAGTGATCGTACGACTCTGCAGGCCTCGAAGGTGGAGCGGACGACGCGTAGGCTGGTGAAGTAGACGACAATTCGTTTGTCGGCGCCGGGGATTAAGATTGGGGGACCAGGAGCGGAGGACAGCGTTGGCGAGGCTGACGAGGCGGAAGACGGCGGAGGTTTTTTTGGTAGAAGGAGGGTCGTCCGTACAGAGGGATTGGACGTCTTTGAAGAGGAGAAAGAAAAAGAAGAGGAGGAAGATGAAAGGTTTTGTTTTGGGGGGTTTTTTTTTGGTTTTACAAATTTGGTGGGGTTGTTAAGGTAGTTGAAAGGAGCGTGTTTGTGTGTTTGCTTAAAACGGGTTTTGGGTTGGAGGTGGGAAGGGAAGTCTTCGGTTTGGCTTGGTTCGATTCGGTTCGATTCGGGTTCGGCACTAATGTTAGATGGAAGCCCCTGATTCTTTGGTTCCTTTTCTGATGGCTATAGCTTAGCCAGCCTTTACTAAATTTCTTTTTTGTTTTCCTCTCTCTCTCTTTTTTTTTTAAATCGCATGATTCTTTCAGATCTTATTTTTTCGATCAATGAATCCCGAAAGACCGCAATCACAATATTGTTTTTCTTTCATTTTTGTTAATTAAAAAATTATAATTTCCAAAAATTAAGAAAAAGGATAAAGCCTTGCTCCACTGAATGTCAAATTGGGTGAGTGCTACTGTAGAATGATGCCTTTTGTGGTAGGCACAGACAGTGTTTTGGGTTATGTGTGTTTTTTTATTATGAAATAATTTTATTTATTTTGACTATAAATCGAATGTCCAATTTTTTAGTTTTATAATTGACTCTGTTATAAATAAGGGGAACAGAGGCTATCGATAAAGATTGTACCATATTGGGCGTGATTATTCAGGTTAATATTTTATGCCGTAGAATGTTGTTTTATTTAGTGGTGACTGAGGGAGATTCACCGCGAATATCCGCAGAGAGCCGGTGTTTAGCCAAACCGTGGGGATATTTGGAGCCGACCTAAAGAGATGGGTGTGTCTCAAACTTGGATTGATTGGTACAGGACCTTGCTCTTTCTACTTAATTTGGTCTAATTCTGTTTTTTTTTTTCAAAAGCTAAAGTTTAAATCTTTAAAAAGAAAAAATATAAAAATAAAATAAAACAAAATCCTGCTCACTTGGGTTGGGTGGGTTCTGAAAAGTTTCACATGGTGGCAGAAGAAAATGAGAATGAAAAGGAATTGTGGAGGGATTGTTCTTTAATCAGGCCAACACTACACATGTTGTGGAATCACCTAGAGCACTCACTAACTATATGTGCTTCCTTTTCTTGGTAAATTATTAGACATTGATTTTTTTATTCCTTCAGCACTTTAAATTATATGACAATAATAAGTACCTTATATTTCGATTTTACAACAAATGTAAAAAAATAAAGCTAATATTTTAAAAAAATCTCTACTAAATTCCTATAAAATGTTATTCTTTTCCTCTAAACATTTTCTGGAATCGTCTTAGATAATATTTTCTTACATCTAAAAATTGCAAAAGTTTATGCAACTTTTTCTTATTAAGATGTAATATTTTTTTGTTAAAATTATTAATTAATTTTTAATCATGAAATCATACACTATAATAAAAAATATTGTACCTTAATAAGAAAAATCGATTGTAGAAAAATATTATCCGTTCGTCTCTTCTTTTTTAATTTCCATCTCTTCATTTTTTCTCTCAATTTATCAAGGTTTGAGTATGTGTTTCAAAGTCTTGCTTAAGTGTTTCCTGTGACATTAATAAAAGCTACAACATTATAAAATTTATCTCCTATATCTCTTTTTGTGCTTGGGTGAAAGAGATCTTATTTTAAGTTTTAATAAAAAAATTCACATAATGTAATTTCTTAATTTAGGAACAACACTCAGAAATTGGGAGCAAAATTACCATAGTGTGGCATCTTCTTTATCATCTTGAGACTTTAGTTTGATACGTTCACTTTAAAGCTGCAAAATTTGACTTTTGATGGTCATTGGGTTTTATAGTGTCCCAAAACTGAAATTCATTCATATTGCATGTCCAAGCGCATGGATTGACCTTCTCAGAAATTAATATTTATTTTAAATGATGATAATTTTTTAATAATAATAGAATAATTTTATTATACATATTATGAAGATTGAATTGATACTAAATTTAATTAATATTATAAAAAATATTTTTTTATTTTATTATATATTTTAAATGTCATGTTAAAATTATTGCCATATATATATTTTTTGACTCAATACTATCATATATGTTAATAATTAAAATCATAGATATGAATAAAAAGATAAAATTTAGGAGCGGACAGTTTAAATAATAATTAGTTTCCTAATAATAAAATTTGGCAGAAAAAGAAAAGAAAAAATAAATATAAAGTCACATAGGTGTTTACTATAAAAAAATAAATTACATAAAATAAATAGTGTATAAAAAAGAAGTACTAATATTTAAAATCTAAAATAATAATTAATAATTTATTTATATATATAATTAAAAATATATATAAATAAATTAAATATAAACACCCTAATATTATTCTAAAAAACACCCTAATATCTATTTTTTCTAGTGACGACCCCATATACATCTGCCACTGCTCTCTTGTTATTTCACAATTGAATCTCTTCCGGGCACTTTTCTCCATGGTCATCCCATTGGCTCTCTTCTTTTGATGATTCTTTTCCATAGTAAAAAGTATTATTATTATTTTTTAAATAAATTTTAAATAAATCTTTTTAGTAAATTATTTTATTTGTACTTAAGAAAAATTAAATTTTTAAATTTTTAATATTAAAGACGATATTAGTAGCGATAAGTTACATTTAATAGAATGAGTTGTCAATAAAAGAAAAATGCATATTGGTACTAGATTAATTATATGTTAAATTTTTTTTAAAACAAATGATAATAATTCTAGTGTTAGACAATTCAAAGATGGGTGCAAATTATACAAATTGGGGAGTCTTTGGATACTTTTCCAATTAGAAGCTAATTCTTGGCAATTAGGGTGTCAAAAAGTTTGCTTTTTTATGTAGTTGAGCCAGAAGGCTTTTTCATTGAAAAATTACGTTTAAGAGATATTATTATTTAGTTTAATTTATACTATATTATATTTTGGATTTGATTATTTATTATTGTTTAATTTAAATTATACATATTGTTGATATCACATGCAACAAACTAATAATCGAACGAATCGAAAACTAATAATTAGTTTGGATTATTTACCTCAACAAGCGCAACAGAAATCATAAGCGGAAACATATCTAGTTGTATGCTAGCATCTCAAACAAATCACTATTGTTGATTAACGACGGGAATGACATGCATAAACTATTTTCGCCTTCTATGTGCCACACGAAGATCTTTACGGCTGCAGGAATAATGAGCGACTGGAGGAAGAACGATTTTTTTCTCCTTCACTATGGAGGCCGACAATCTCACTTTTCTTTTAGAGAGATTGATGTGTTTTGTGTGGTGTGTAATGTGTAGGTTCCTACCCTAATTAGGGTTATGTGTCAATTATTTATAGCTAACACATGTAGGTATAGCTGACACATGTGAGCTTCTTTACACATTTATGTAGAGTTCAACTTTGCTACTTACTCAACTAGGGCTTAACCTAGTTGAATTAGGCTCATGAGTAAGACAATCAAATTTTGAACAAATTGAGCTCGAATCAATTGACTCGTAATGGGCGTACCACATCTTTCTAATTAAATATCTTGCCATTTAATATTTATTTAAAATATATTATTTTACTTAATAATAACAATATTGTCGGGCATTAATTCGCCGGAAAATATTTTAAAAGAATCTATTATTATACTTGAAAGTATTTCAAGTGTGTCCTTAACACAAAATTTCCGTTTCTCAAAATTTTGTTAAGTTGGTTTTTAGTCTCATCGAATTAGTGTAGGTGTTAACTATATATTTCAAGTGTGTCACGTTTTTTAACTATATATTTCAAATTTCTTCAATGAGATAGTTTTTTTTTCTTTCTCTAATTCTCATGATACAACTATAATAATCCTTTTCATCTATTATATAAAACAATTATGTAGTCGAAATTTCAATTAACATATTTATCATGATTTATAATTTTTATAAGTTTGGTTTATAGTATATGATTTTTTAAAAATGTCTACATTATTTATTAGTACATAATGAACTACTCAAATATGAAGCAAAGCAAAACCTGGCAAAAAAATAGAAGTAATGGATCTTTATAGTACTAGAAATGTTATGATTTCTAAATAAGAAAAAAGTTATGATTAGAAGTAGTGGATCAAATATGATTTGATCACATGGAGGAGTAGCTACAACTTAAATAATACTCGTGGCTTGCAATTAACGCGGAGGATCACATTTTTGTTCTTTGACTCAGTTGATCAATATATGTCTTGGGAAAGTGTTTGATTTTTGTTTTTCATTAAGATGGAAAAGTCTGCTTTTGGATTCGATTTTGTGTTAAGAGCCGGTTCGTCCATAAATTTCAAGTCCTAGTTGGAGATAGAAGGTGGCTATTGTGAGTGTGTTAATTGTGAGGAAAAAGAAAGTTTGATTGTATTGATTAATGGGTTAATTCACTCTGCTATATATATAGCAGTAGAAGATTGATGATCTTATGTTTAATTTATGCCAGTTAAGACGCTGACTCATCATCATTCTAATACTATTAACTCAAGCCATGTTGTTGACACCCCTCCTCAAGCTGCATGTAGATGTTTAACAAATTCAGCTTGGATATGTTGGCTTGAAACAAATTTATTAACAGTGGTTTTGTAAAACAATCCGCAAGCTGATGAGTTGTACGAACTGGTAACAACTTCACAACTCTTGCTTGTACCTCCTCTCTCACCAAGTGACAATCTATCTCTATATGCTTTATCCTTTCATCGAATACTGGGTCTGTAGCTATATGTATTGCGAATAGGTTATCACAAAACAAGCTGACAGGTCCTTGATGCAGGAGCTTGAAATCTTCAAGTAAAAACAGTAACAATTGAATTTCGCAGCAAGTTGAAGCCAAGGCTCTATACTTGGCTTGAGAAGAAGATCGAGAAAGTGTCACTTGCTTTTTAGCCTTCCAGGATATCAATGATTCTCCAAGAAATATGCAGAAACCAGTCACTGATTTTCGGGTATCAAGACACGTTCCCCAGTCAGCGTCTGAGTAAGCTTGCAATCTGATATCCGAGGTAGCTGAATAGAACAAACCTCCAATTGATCCCTTTAAATATCTAAGTACCCGATGCAAGACACTCGAATGTTCTTCAGTAGGTTCTGCCAAAAACTGAGACAATTGTTGTACTGCAAAAGTGATGTCAGGATGTGTAGTTGTCAAGTATAGCAATTTTCCAACCAATTTTCGATAAACACTAGCATCTGCAAGTTGGACTCCCTCTTTGACAAGTCTGCAATCAGAGTTCATAGGTGACAAAGCAGGTTTTGAGTCAACAAAACCTGTTTCTTTGTAACAAATCCAGGGTAAGCTTTTTCTGACATGTGTGAATACCCTTTTTCGGCCTTCCTATTTCCAGACCTGAGAAGTACTTAAGCTCACCAAGATCCTTGATCTTAAACTTGTTATTCAACTGTTGTTTGATATCATCTACCAAATGCATGTCATTACTGGCTAATATAACGTCATCCACATAGATCAATAATGTAATAAATGAGTCACCAGAATGCTTAATGAAAAAAGAATGGTCCAAGTGAGCAATAGAAAATCCCTAATCAAACAAAGCAGTGGACAATTTCTCATACCATTGCCCACTTGCATGTTTAAGTCCATAAAGGGAATTATTAAGCTTCAAAACTTTCCCAGCTGTAGCTTCATAGCCTTGTGGTGATTGCATATAGACTTCTTCTCGCAAATCACCATGGAGAAATGTGTTGTTCACGTCTAATTGGTGCAAAAACCAGTTATGTGCAGCTGCCAAAGCAAGAATCATGTGAATGGATGTCATCTTTGCTACTGAACTAAACGTATCAAGGTATTCAATCCCCTCCTACTGAGTAAAGCCCTTAGCAATGATTCTGTCTTTATAGCGTTCAATGTGTCCATTCGCCAAGTACTTGATTTTGAAGACATGTTTGCAAGCAATATGCTTCTTGCTTGGGGGTAAATCAACCACATACCAAATGTTATTCGATTCTAAAGCATGAAGTTCAGCGGCAATTGCATCCCTCCAGCATTGAAATTTGATGGCTTCTTCATAAGATGCAGGTTCTGCAGTAGAGTCTAATGCAACAGAAAAGGCACAGTGAGAGGGAGATAATAAATGCTAAGAAAAGGACTTGGAAAGAGGATGAGGAATGCTCAAAGAAGCAGAGGACAATGCAATTGGGGAAGGTCGGCACAATCATAATTGGCCAAGTAAGTGGGCAGTTGTTGAGGTCGGGAAGATCAACGAAGAGTAGCAACTGGCAAAATATTTGCATAAGCAGGAAGAAAGTCTGAGCTAGGAGCAACATGGGAATCAGAATCTGGAGAAGATTAAGGAACATTAACAGGTGACAAACCGACATCATGGGAAGAAAACTGAGGTGATATGATATCAAACTCATCAGGAGAGGAAGCAAGAGGTGAATTATCCTGAAAAGGGAACACATCCTCATAGAAAACAACATCACGAGAAACATGGATCTAATGAGTATCAAGATCAAGAATTATAGCGGTTCACACCTGTCTTAAAACCAAAAAAGATTCCTTTAATAGATCTAGCAGCAAACTTATGGTGGTGATCAGCAGGTGTAGAAGAGTAGCATAGGCAGCCAAAAATTTGCAGATGAGAATAAGTATGCAGAGCATGAAATAGCATTTCATAAGGACTCTTATTGTGTAAAAGAGGAGAAGGCAATCTGTTTATAAGATAAACAACATGCGACACACAATCAGTCCAGAATTTGATAGGAAGACCACTTTGGAATTTCAAAGCCCTTGCCACATTCAAAATGTGTTGGTGCTTCCTTTCGACAATTCAGTTTTTCTGGGGAGTATAGGAACAAGAAAGCTGATGAACAATACAATTAGCAGCATAGAAAGATTGCATTTGAAACTCAGCGCCATTATCAGACTGACCGGCTTCTAGCAAGCGTACTATAATCGATGTAGTTTTACTTGGAAGTATTCCAAGGATATCGAACCCAAGAGAACGAGTACTAAATGTGATTAATTCTTAAAAGAAAAGCAATAAATAACATGATTGAGTTTTTGAGATTTTGTAAAATAAAGCAAGCAATTGGTAATAAAGACGATTAACAATTAATGACTAAAGCATTAGGACTATTGAGAATTCAACTAAAGACTCTTATTTGCTATTAATGAATTGGGTTTTGAGAATGAGTGTTCTCTCCACTAAGCTAGCCTAAAACCTCTTTCAAGATCATTTAAATCATACATACATTTAGAAAAAAGGTCCTCTCGACCTCGCCATTGAGGAATTTCATCGAACACCTTATGGGTCTAGATATATCTCTATCCTAAACCACACAAGTTTAATGCTTGTGGGTATCACCTAGCATTTGTCTCTCGTTCCATCAACTAGGATTATCTAAACTACCATTAAGGTGATCAATCTCAACAATAGTCAATTAAAACAAGCCATTAAATCAATTCCAATGGGTAAACATCAACTAAATAACATAAATCACAAGACCCATTAATGAATCTTCAAATATTGAACATAAAACACAATACTCATTCATTAATAAGCAAATATTCATCAATAGTTTACATCTCTAAGTCCTAACAAGAGATTTTAAGCTACCATGATTAAAGAAAACATAATAAAACAATAAAAGCAAACATAAAACATCATATTCAAATACTAAAGTGAAGAAATAGAGGAAGATTTGATGTGAAGAAGCCTCCTCAAATTGCCTTCAAGAGTTTCTCAACCTGCAATCTCCCCTTTTTGTTCTTGCACAAAACCCTAGAAAGCTTTATCTAAAAATTAAAATGACAAAGAGAATGATTCTAGGAGTCATCAAGAATGCCTAAAAGAGTAATTTTAAGGAGTATTTATAGCCTTTTACATGACCTCAAAACCCTACAACTTTTGTCTAAAAAATGCCTCTAAAGGTGCCTTTGGTCCCCACAATTTTGGAGTCTACCGTCATATGATTTTTTCTTCACTGGCGCGCATCACAGCTGTGACAAAATGAGTGTCACGACCGTGACACCTTTCTGCCCAAGATAGTGCTCCATTTTTCCTCTGTCACGGCCGTGGCAGAGTCACGACCGTGACAAATTAGTGTCACAGCCGTGATGTGTTTTTGGACGATTTTCTTCACTCGTTCAGCTTGTCACGGTCGTGACACTCCTTCCCTTCAACAATTCTTCATTTTTCTTCAAGCTTTCATGGGGTTGGTTGGGACATTTCCCTTTTACATCTCTTTTGCACATTTTTCCAATCATTTACTTCAATTTATCTCATCCTACAAACATCACAAACTTTATAAGAATTTCACCATAAAAGAATGATTTATAGGATGAAAATAGATGCATTCTTGCTTGAATTAATGTGTAAATTTAGCATATATCAAATTCCCCCACACTTACTCTTTTCCTTGTCCTCAAGCAAACCAATTCAAAACCCGGGGACAAGAATACAATTCAAATCAAAGAGGTAAGAGAATTCTTATGGTACGCAAGTATGTGAGTAAAATGATTAAGAAAGGAATAACATGCTATTTATCAATCACATAAATCGAACATTGGCATTGAAAAGGTACCTTTTTCAAGAATTCACAAAAATCAAATCCCCAAACATATTGGCATCTCCAAAGCTTATCTCCCTCATTGCTAACCTTTTTATTGCTGAATAAGCTTGGCATTTGAACACACTAGTGCTTTTATAGAGAAAATAATATCAATTTAAATTCATCACCAATCAAAAGGGGAAAAAAATAATATAGCAAATCACAGCTCAGAATCCATAAACCTAAGCAGCGGTGAAAAGTGAACTAAAAAGAAGAATTAGAAAAAAAAAAAAGAAAGAAAGAAACTTACGATGCCATAAGGCTGGTTTTAACGGGGCTAGGAACGGGGCTACCATTCCTAGCCCTCCAGATCGGGACGCAGTAACGCGTCCCAGTCCGGTAGCTCGTCCTCCTGCGGGAGGACGGGCTACATTTGTCAAGCGCGGGGCCCATTGGCCCGGCGCTTGATATTTACTTCTTTTAAAAAAATATTTAAATATGACCGTTGGATCTGATTGATCTAACGGTCAGATTTACTCCAACGGTAATATTACCGTTGGAGTACTGTTGGGGGTTGAAAAATTATCCTTTTGGTCCCTAATGGCTAATTTTACCCATTTTCCTATAAATACTCCCTTAAACATATTTTTTCTATTATTTCTTCACTTCAAACACTCATTTCTCTCCCCCAAACTCTCTCAACTCTTAAAATTTCTCTCCACATATTTTTTCAATGAATCCCAACGATTTTTCCAATTATTTTTCAAACAACAAAAATAAAACAATGGAAGAATTTGCACTTGCAAATATTTTCTCCTCTTCTGATGACAAGGAGTACAAAAAATTCGAGATAATTTCAAGCAATCTATTTAGAATGATGTTGAAGTGTTCATTCAAATAAAAATTATGAACTTTATTTTAATTTATTTTTTATTTTAATGTATTTTCAATTTTAATGTATTTTTTATTTTAATATAATATTTTTATTTTAACGAATTATTTTTATTTGAATGAACTATTTTTATTTTAATAAATTTAGGGTAGAAAGTATTAAATGAAGTAGTAAATAAAAATTAAAATTAAAATAAAATTGTATTTAATGAAAAGCTGAATAGTCGTTTTACGAAACTCTTAAAATAACCTTTAAATTAAGGATGAAAAAATTAAAAATAAAATAACAATAAAAACACTGAACAGCATCCCACGGGACTTCGAGGACGGGGTTACAAGCAGCATAAGTAAACCATTTTTTCTGTCTCGACTCTTGTGTACTTCCTTCCCTAACAAAGCCCTTGATTTTCCTTTTACATTGTTGGTTTAAGCTTTCAAGGGTTTTGGGCATCACCATTATCATCATCATTATCATCAAGAGAGAATGGAGAGGATGATAAGGAGTTGCATACAATCAGTGTTGAAGCTCCTGAATTGCATTACAGGGATGGTTGGGTTAGCAATGATATTGTATGCAGTGTGGCTCATAAGAGCTTGGCAAAGACAATTTGATGACTTACCCTTTCATGACTCTGATTCTGCTCCATGGTATCTGTAACCCTTTCTCTTGTTTTTTGTTTTTCTAATTTTTTGTGGGTTTTTTCTGGGTTAGTTATAGATAATTTTTTTTTAATGTTTGGTAGAGCGAATTGCCAGTATGCTTATATGGAATTGGCGCTTAGTCAATTGCAGTACATTTATGATCAAAATGCTGAAATGTTCCAACAAAAGAACTTGGAAAATTGTAGACATTTATGCTCCCTAAGGCTAAACCAATGATTGTCGTTGGAATTTTCAATAATTGGTGAGAATGTATTTTATTTTGCATGATGTTGAGTATGTAGAATGTGAGAATAGTAGGAGTTAATTAGTTTTGATTTTTATTATTTTATTAGATTGACGTTGTTCTTAGTATCTAGAAATTTCGAAATAATTTGTAGACAAAGTTTTGCTTCTTATTTTTGATTTATGAAGTGTGTTTTGTATCTGTACATTAGTTCTAAAAGGTGAAAGGGTTTCTGGTAAGTGGAGAACTTTTGTTGTATGGCCCAAATAGCTAATACAACTTTTGGTTTCCTTAACTTGCTGTATACAAGTCTTACTCTCAAGCTTGAAGCTACTAGCTGGTAGCTTTGTTAGGAACCCTTATTCTATGATTAGACCATGAAAAGTTTTATCTGCATTACTTTTTACAATTATTTTTTAATTCGTAACTTGGTGGGATGGGGTTGGTTAGGAGAGTAGTGCAAACGGTAATTCTCATAACAATGGAGCTGGTTCTTTCAGAGCCATAGTGCAATGGAATTGATCGACACAATTAAACCATTTCCTTCCCTGAAATACAGGTTTATTTACACCTTCCTTGGTCTTGGTATCTTTTTGTGCATCATCATGTGCGCAGGTCACATAGCTGCCGAAACTGCAAATGGATGCTGCCTTTATCTGGTATTGTTTTCTAAATTAGCTCAGTTGTATCTCACTGTTATTGTATAATGTTTTGACGAAAAGTTTATTTTGACTAATCCACTAGCTTATCCCGTTTTAATGTATCTCAAATTGATCTGATACCTTTATCTGGTATTGTTTACTAAATCGTGAGTATCTTGGTTTTTAGTCTTTGATTTTAATTTTTTTTTTTCTTTTTCCTCTCTCAACATTTATGATCATACTATGGTATACACAAACTTTTCAGCAAATTTTTTCAACATAAATGCAAAGTTTTACTATAATTTCCGTAAATGTGCTACTATTCTTGTCATATTAAGTCTTCAGATTTTTTTTCTCAACTCTGGATCATTCTATATGGTAAACATTCTATTTGTTCTTCCCTGGCATCCTCCAAGTTTCCATTGGTGTTGTTTGGTGTCTTTTTCTCTCAATATTTTGGTTCCTTACTACTTTCTTCATAAAAAGAAAATAGGTTCGCATTTTCATGAGAGTATAAATGTTGGGAGTGCACTGCTTGATAAAGTTGAACAATTCTAACCTTAATCAATGCAGTATATGTTGTTCTTGCTTATTAAGCTTGAAGCTGGAGTCGTTGCTGATGTATTTTTGAACCAAGAGTGGGAGGAGGTATGCTCCGTGCCGAAAGACCCATTTATTCAATTCAGATATGATATGTCTGCTTACAAGTTACAGCTGATAGTGGTTATTTCGGTGATTGCTGTTCTGATTTTATTAACTTTGACCAATTCAAAAATTTCATCAGGTCAAACTTTGAGATCTGCAAATGGGCAGGATTATTAATTGTTTCTGTGCCGGTCTCTATCTCTTTTACTTATCTGCAATGTTAATGACATTGTTAGAGGTTTTTCTGGACACCAAATTGTTAGTAACCATGCCTTTAAAATTTGCAGGGACTCTCTCTTTTAGTGGCAATAATACTGAAAGCCCTTGGGCCTCATCAATACTATGACAGTGATGACGATAATGATGCTACGCAGAGGGTTCCTCTCCTGAAAAATGTCATTCAACCACCTCATTATGTCGTTGGAAATCCTGTCATTGGAACCAGAAATGAAGCATGAAGTATAAGAATTAATGAGAAGGTAAGCATTTCTAATCCATTCGAAATCATGTTCCTTTTTTATCAGAAAGCCTATTTTGCACATAACTGAACAGGTTATGCATTTTGCAGTGTAATTCACACTTTTTCTCACTTAATGTCAAAATTGATCATTAACTGTTGTTTTCATCCAAGTATAGCCAATTGGTTTGCTATCTGCTTTTAATCTCTCTTAACTCTTGATACAAAATTCATGATCAGCTTCAACACTGCCCTCTAAAATTGGTTGTATTATATTAGCTAACAAAACTAGTTTTTGACAATCTGAATATATCGCACAATGTTCATGGCATGAAATTGGCTTTTGGAGCCAGTAGGCATGATATGGTTCCAAGTAAAAACTTGGGTTCCTTTGCGCTGCTTTGCTTGCGATGTTTCTGTTTATATTCTTGAAGGAAATTCTGCATCCTTTTTTGTTTCTTCTGTTCATAAATCATAAATCTTCCATGATTTTTTCTTTCAGGAGAATGATTGATTTGTTATGCAACCTTTTCGTTTTCCCCGTTGGAATCAGATAAATTAAACAAGTAGGTGATTGGTGTCAAATGTGACCGGAGCTTTGGATTTAGAAGTTTGGAAGTAAGAGACACAAGGAGGTCGTAATCCAATGACTTACCTCAGATGAGCATCAAAATCTGAAGATCTGTGTTTGTCCTGCAGGTGAATCCGGCAATTGGTACATATGCATATTTTTCGATGTTTATATATAATTATTTCAATAACACCAGTGCTTGTAATTTATTAGTGATCAGTTCTATTTTCTTAACTTTTGCTCATCCGAAATCTCTTATGCATAAACATTCTTCCATGTGAATTACTGCAATTTTCTTCTGCATGGTAAAAAATTATCTGCATTTATCCCTGAAAGGGTTTTAATATTTGTCAGATTAGTGTTATTGATTCTTCATTTCCAGAAGAAAGGTTTTAGCCATGGAACACTTATATATATAAAAAAATCAAAGCTTCTTCAAAAGTTGGAGCCAGGCTTTTTGTACTTCTTACACTTCCACATTACACTGTGAAATTGAAATTTCTTCAGAAGTGAGAGCATATAAACAAAAGTCAAGGAAATGAAGGGCAGCTTGTGCATTATTCTATGTTTTGTATATCATACATTTGGTTTGGTATCTTCATCTAGACATGGATATACAGAACGAAAATATACCAGTTTAAACCACAACAGAAAAACAAAAACAACCATTTCATCAACAAATAGCGCGCGAAAGAGGATTTCCATCCTTTTTTCTCTCTTTTCTTTAACTCTGTTGCATTTCCTGTGTTCATTTCTTTCTTTTCGGAGGGAAGAGGATGAGAAGTCATCAGCTCTCGATCCTGGCTCATGAAACAGGATTTCCATCTTTTTTTCGTGCTTTTCTTTCACACTGTTGAAATTCTTGCGTCCATTTCTATCTTTTCTTTTTTTTTTTTTGCCGAACATTTCTATCTTTTCGGAGGAAAGAGAAGGATGAGAATCTGTCATCAGCACGTTAAGCTAGCTGATAGTGCCTATAAAAAGAACAAAAAAAGCCGTTGGATAAAGCCTAGGAGAAATAAGTAGTACTATGAAACCAAGCCAATTTCTTAACATCTGTACTTTCCAAGTTTTTGAGTGATTAATGAATCAAATTAATGTGAAGTACATCATTGCGATCTTCAATGATGAAACAAAAGTATATAAATGCTATCTGAGCAGCATACCACATGGTAATATGAAATAGAAGTTCATGTTCAAGAAATAAGTCTCATGTCACATTTGCTTTAAACCTCTAAATAAAAGACTAGTTTTCAAGATTTAAAATGTTGTCAAAGTCCTTATCTTCAAACATTCTTTTGAAAGTACCAAATCTTTAAAAGATTGTGTTAAGCAAGCTTTTCTCCAGCAATGGCATACATAACAACACACTACTAAAGAGCCTTCAATCGTAAAAAAGAAACATCTCTGTGCTTGATTTTTAGGAGTGTTAACCGAATCCAACATCGTATAATTTAGTTTAATCATTCAACCAAACAAAAAGGAAAAAACTTCGCATCAAGGAGAAGTAATAATATAATCAAGAAAGTATGAATACATTCAAACCGACTGTAGAAACATAATTAACATATACCTACGTCATTGTCAGCATCCACCACATTGTGGACCTCAGAAGGATCTAAAGGAGAAAAACTTGTTTCAAAGTTTGATGTGCAGTTGTGTGATTCCTGCAAGTTTGAAGAAACTAAATAAATTATTTAAACGAGAACTGCAGAACAATAGATGATTTACAGAAACAACGAGTGAATCATAAAAACACTTGATACCCTCGCAGTTAATTCATCAATGTGCAAGTGAACTGTAGAAACTTCAATTCGCACTATCTTATATATCTTCCTAGGACAAAAGAGAGCATTATGTAAGGATGATAGTTCATCTTGTCACAGTACTTCGAGATTAACTAAATTTGACATCCACATTCTTAGACCATTGTCAAAAACAAAAACAAAGAATTCTCCCAAAACGGACTGCCAGGCACTCATTATTTTTTAAGTTTGCGAAGCATGGGATTACGCAAGTCAAAATCCAGCAAGAAATAGCTATTTAAGGGACGGAATATCACTGCATGTTTTTAAACGTATGGGACAGATTTTAAGTAACTGCAGACAATAAACAAAAGGATTTTGCACAAACCATGACTATACGTAAATTATTACCGCTCTTCCTATGCTGCCAGAACCTGAAATGGCTGATGTTACCCTGCATGCGTTATTTACAGTTGGAATATCAAGGATTTTAGATTTTCACGTGGCATCAATCCAACTATACGCAGAAACTTTTCTAATTCCCGCCACAGCCATTGCTTTCCTAACATCTGCGGCAAGCCGCCATTTCTCCGCTTCTGCATTAATGTTTGACAAAACCACGTATCGTCCGCTGTGATGAGGTTGCATTTCAAGTAACCTCTTCCCAACTTCATTCCCAAGCTCAATATCTCCATGAATTTTACAAGTACTCAACAGTGCACCTAAAACAGAAGCATCAGGCTCAAAAGGCATATTCCTCACAAAATCACTTGCTTCTCTTAATAACCCTGCTTTGCCCAATAGATCAACCATACATCCATAATGCTCCATTATTGGTGCCACCCCAAACTTATTCATTGATTGAAAAAACTCAAAGCCAAGCTCTAGAAGCCTAGCAGGAGCACAAGCAGTAAGCAAGGCGATGAAAGTTACCTCATTTGGACAAAAACCTTCATCTTTCATCTTGTCAAACATGTCTAAAGCTTCCTTCTCCTGGCCATTATTAGCCAGTGAAGAAATCAATGCATTCCAAGTGCAAACCTTTTTAACCACCATTTGGTTAAAAACTTTCATGGCATTACTAAAGCAACCTACTTTCCCGTAAAGATCAATTAAAGCTGTGCCGACAAAGACGCTCAAAATGGCCTCATCCCTGACAATGCATCAGTGTATTTTCTTTCCTAGACGGAGAGCCCCATGTCTATCTAAATTAGCACATGAACATAAAACAGTAACATATGATGCTCCATTAGGCTTAGCAAAGCCACTTTTCACATCTTCATGCACCATCATTTCTCTAAATAATCCAATTGCCTCACTGAAATGGCCATTCATCGAAAACCCATTAATGACACTAATCCAAGAGACAACATCTCTCTGACATGCTTTTAAACAGCAAACAAGCAGATCCGATATCGCTATTTTTCGCATAAGCATCTATCATTGCATTGTATTCAACAATATCAGGATCAATAATTTCATCAAACATCTGGTGCGCATCAAACAACTGAGCCATTTGTGCATAAAAACAAAGCAATGAAGTTTGCACAAATGGGTCAAAAAGAACGCCACGTTTGATTATCTGCGCGTGAAGTGAAGACCCTGTAAGTGGAAGTGAGAGTGCGGATGCTTTGACGAGGGGAGGGGAGGGAAGGTGTGGGAATTGGGTGGGGTGTTGTTGGTAAGCATTAGAGTGAAGAGGCAGAGAGACTTGCAGTAAAACCGAAGCCGCTGAACCAAACTAACATTTTGCCCAAAATTGAGGTGGGCTCTTATTAGAGTATTGTAGAAAAGTGTGGTTTTCCATTTCGAGTGCGGTTTTTGGGGATTTGGCTTGTGGAAGAGGTGGCCTTTAATTATTAGGAGAGCCTGGATTTGGTAAACTTGGTTTTTGTGTTTGATGAAATGTTGGAGAAGTTGGAGGAGAGCTTCTTCGGCCTGCGGCAACATCCAAACCCACCCTTCCTCGATACAAACTGAAGCAAGCAAATATTATATTTCATAACATAAAACAATACAGATGACAGTATCAGAACAGAAACAATTGGACAGAAATAGTAAGGGTTTTGACATGCGTTGTACGAGTAAGGGTTTTGGCATGGGCTGCCATCCCTAACCAGAAAAGCAGGAAGGTTTCGATCGGGAGGGAATGGGTTTTATTTTTTTATATTTATTTGGGATGAATAAAAAAAATAAGGGAGAAATGGTATGGAGGGTTATGATCAGTGGCGGAGCCACTAAGGAATCATTGGGTGTTCAGGCACCCACTGGCCGTGGAGAATCTCCATTAGAACCCCCATATAGTAGGGCTTCGCCACTGGCCGCCATTAGAGAGCCCCCATCAAGCTTTTGTGCCGAAGAAGCTAGGATTCTTGTTCTGCGAAGAAGACGAAGCTGAGATCAGGAGAGGGGTACGAAGGTCATTTTCTAATTTTTAAACCGCATGACAAAATGACATCATTTCGTCCTGCTAAAATAAAAAAAAAACGGACCAGGGCAAAACGATTTAGTGTTCACTTCTCTTCTTCTTTCTTATTTCATCTCAAAACTCCACTTCCACATTTCCAAATTCCACGCCGACTCCAGCCAGCCTCCCTCCAGTGGTCACGCCGTCGTGCTTCACGCCTCCACCTTTCCGCCACCTCTTCTCCTTTGTCTATCGCCGACGTTGTTGTGCCTCTCTAGTAACTGGTATTGTTTTTTTTCTTATTTTCAGATTTGGTTTTTATTTTAATTAGGGTTAATAATTTTTTTTAACTGAGATTGTTGATTAATTTTGTTGTTCTCCTTGCTAGGTTATTTTATTAGGATAATTGGTTTAAATAATTTTGTTATTTGTAAGTGAATGGATTTAATTGCTAGATTTAAATTAGTTAGATGTTTTTAGTTGTTAGGTTAATTGATTTGGGTGTCTAATAATTTTGTTATTATTTGTGATTGATAGGTTATTTTATTAGGATAAATTGACTTAAATAATTTTGTTATTTTGTAATTGAATGGATTTAATTACTAGATTTAAATTAGTTAGATATTTTTAGTTGTTAGGTTAATTGATTTGGGTGTCTAATAATTTTGTTATTATTTGTAATTGATAGGTTATTTTCTTAGGATAAATTGACTCACATAATTTTGTTATTTGTAATTGAATGGATTTAATTGCTAGATTTAAATTAGTTAGATGTTTTTAGTTGTTAGGTTAATTGATTTGGGTGTCTAATAATTTTGTTAATATTTGTGATTGATAGGTTATTTTGTTGGAATAAATTGACTTAAATTTAGTGTAATATTTGAATTAGTTGGATGCTTGTAATTGTTAGGTGAATTGATTTAGTTTGACTTAAATTTATTATTATTTTGCTTTTTGATTAGTCTATGGATAGATTTGTAACCGAGACCGAAGAGTAGTGTTGAATCTTCAAGAACTCCCGGTGTTACGATTATTTCGGATGCAAATGTGAGTGGGAAAAATAATGAGTTGGATTTTAATGCAGATGATATAGTTAGTGACACAGCACTACTTAAACCAATTGAAGACTTTGATGTTCGGATTAGAGATCGAATTCGAAGTGAGTATATTTCTAAGGGTCCTTGTCAACCAATGAGTCATAATTTTCCCAAAAGAAAATATGGCCAAAATAATAGAAGCTTTCAACCGAGATGGTTCGAGAAACATCCATGGTTGAAGCATAGTGTGTCTACAGATGCCGCATTTTGTTTTTGGTGCTACCTTTTCAAGCCTATCAATGCAAATCATTTTGGGGATTAATCGTTTCTATAAGTGGGTTTCAATAATTGGAAGAAGGCACTTGAAAGATTCAATTACCACGTGAGAGAAGTTAACAGTACACACAACGCGACAAGAATTGCATTTGACAATTTTATAAACCAAAGGCAGAGTATCCCCTATAATTACTCAAGACACAAGCGGCCCGAAGAAGTTTCTTATCGCACTCGCTTGACGACATCTTTGGATGTGATTCGTTGGCTTTTGCATTAAAGGTTGAGTAATTATAGGAGATGGCCCTGAGATGAAATGGGAAAGAAGAAGAGAAGTAAACACTGAGTCGGGCTAGTAGGGTTCAATTGACCAGGGCAAAACAACGTCGTTTTTCCCTGGTCCGTTTTTTATTTCAATGGGGCGAAACAACGTCATTGTGCCCCACTGATTTTTTTTAAACCATAAGACAAAACGACGTCATTTCACCCTGCAGTTTAAAAATTAAAAAATGACCTTTATGCCCCTCTCCTGATCTCAGCTTTTTTTCTTCGCATAATAAGAACCTTAGCTTCTCCAACACAAAAGCCTGATGAGG
>CAODLS011837672.1:0-10766 GCA_948243855.1 Flueggea neowawraea | reverse complement strand
GTCCCTTATCATCTGTATATATTTTGACATGAAAATAAATGATTTAAAATCTTAAATGATTTTAATACGCCTTGGTGCATGTTGTTTGCTGTGATTGCAAATGGTTTCGAAATGGATTTTCGAAAGGCTATTATTGTATAGCGTGTATATTTATATATACTTATAAATAGTGCTTGTGGTATTTGCGAACTGTTTTCAAAACAGACTCTGTGAGGCACGTATGTGGTGCTCTGGAGTGTTATTCCTCACTGGGATTCACCCCGTTTTATTTTCTGTTGTGGATGATTCTATCTTCCAGGTGCATAGATTTTGGCTTCGGCATTCATTCTGCATCTTGGACACCCGTGATGAGGCATTTTGGTTAGTTATGCTTATTGTTCGGGTTTCTGCTACTTTGTAGAGCTCCTTACCAAATTACTGTGGGGTGTTGTGTTGTATGTATACTCTGATATATTTATTGTATTTGGTTTTACCAGAGTATATGGTTTGTATACGTTTGGTTTATATTTTTATATATTGAGTTATATATAAATTGTTTTAATCTATAAAATATTTTTCCAATAAATGTTTTGAAAACTAAATGATGGGTAGAATTTCTGAATCTCTGGAAAGCTTGTACGGGATGGGTCAGGCTTCCATAGACGGTCCGCCTCATACGCCGGTCATGGTCCCGAAAATGGGTCGTGACAGGGAGAGTTCTTTTTGATTGGATTATTGATTCATTTCTAAAGAGACTAGAAGAATATACATATGGCCGTGACAATTGAACATCGTGGGTTAAACATAAAGCCTTTTAGTACGAAATATACTACTTTGATATGGTAGAGATAAACCAAATTTGTTTGTATCAAAAGAGTTTTTGTTCATATTTCTTGAACATAATATGTACTAGATTTCACCACACATTATCATATTAATGCAGCAAATCAATATCAATATTTTGAATTATGAAGTCGCCTCAATAGTAAGTGTATTTTTAATACTAAATATGATAATGACTCATTTGAGATATTATTGCATGTGGAATATTAGTTTTTTAAGAGAAATGAATTGAAAGGGTGATATAACATATGGAAGAATTAAAATTCAAAGGGTTATAGTTTGACGAGAAAATTAATGTAGATTAGAGAAATGAATGTAAAAAAATTAAATGTTTAAAATATATACAGAAAAAATAAAAAAAAGTCGTAAAATAAGAAAATCAGGATGCAAGTAATAAAATAAATAAATCTGAAAAAATCATATACAAAAATAAATAGTTAACATTAATTCTAAAATTTTATTTTTTACTTTTTTGTATTAATTTTATTTTTACATAAATAATAAAAATTCTAATCACTGTGCGTAACACGGACAAAGTGCTAGTAAATCTAATGGTTATGATTGCATTGTCTAAGACTTAGTTGGTGGTGTGACTATATCAATATCCATACAAGGCATTGTCATTCGGGTGTGCAATATAATTGCTCAATCTCATAATTTGCTCTAAGGCATAACAAACTACCAGATAACGAAACAACCCAAAACACCATGGATTGGATGATAAGCAAGCAGGAGAGGTAAAAACATAAAGATTTGGGAGGTAGAGTTTATTAAGTAAAATACAAATAAGAGAAGAAAGGGGGAGGGTTGCCGACAGTAAGCATGGAGAAGATGGAAAGGACAACTAGGGTTTTAGAGAAGGGAAAAGATGGAAGGGACGGCACTAAGGTTTTTTTCTATAGAGAGAAAGAAGTTAAGTGTGACATATCTTGAGGTAAAATTCAATAGGTAACAAAGGAAGTAGCACAACATTTTTTTAAATAAGAAAACTTTCATTTGTCGAGGTAAAAACAGTACAGAGACAAGCATTGCTCAAGAGGCCTTGTCGGGGTATTGGGCGAATGACAAATAAGCTTGAATAAACAAAATAGGAACTAAACAAGTCCAACCCATAAACAAGAGAACCCAAAATAAGGGGCAAGAGAAAGAGTTAATTATAGAGATAATTACACTGTAGCCTCTAATGGCCAGCTTTCTTTACATTCTTACATCATTGGGCATTTTTTCTTAATTTTGAACTCTCACTTTACAATTCCTACTACACTCATTCTTGGTCCATACTAACTAAAGTTCTATTTAGTCCTCTATTTTTTTCCTTCTCGTTTAGTAAAGTTGTTTTCTTTCTCCTCTTCTCTCTTTTCCCCTCTCTCTCTCCCTCACTCCCTCCTCTTCCTCGTCTCTACCATATCTGCCCCCTCTCCTTCCATTTCTGTCTCCTTTCCCTCCATCTCCGTCTCCTCTCCCTTGACTGGTCACCGTCAGCTCCACCTCTTCTCCGCCTCCGTCTGACCCCTCTGCCCTTTCTCCGCCTTCGTCCGACCACTTTGCCTTCTATCCGCCTTCCTCGACCGCCTTTTCTCTTATCTCCTCTCCTTTTTGTCTTTCAACGCCTCCAATATAGATTTCTTTTTCCTCGAATCTGCTCCTCCGCCGCAAATTTGCTCCTCTCCATTTGGCTTTCTTCCTCGCGCCTCTGTCATCGTTGTGGCTTGCTGCCTTCTTTGTCGCGGCTCTTTGTCTTCCTCGTCACCACCATGTATGTTGTTGTCGTCGTGCTCAGTGGCAGCCGTATTTGGTTTCTACGATGGCGGTTCAAGAAGTGGTAGCCGGATCTCTTGGTTGGCGGCTAGGGTTCCTTAAGGACCTCTGATGTTATTTTAACTTTTTACATTTTAGTCCCTGTTTTTTAAAAAAGATTATTTTTAAGTTTCAAATTGGTTCAAAACTTAAAATCATTCTCTAAGTTTATCTAAGGTTTATTTAGAGTTGATTATAGGTTGATGTTTAGGTTGTTTATGTAGAGTTGAGTTTTTTAAATAATTCCAAGTTTGTAAAAGTTTATATGAAGTTTATATAATATTTTTATAAAGTTTTCTAATTATTTTTAATGTTTGTCAAAAGAAAGTTTTTAAGTGTTTCAAAGGTTTATAACGAGTTTATATTAAGTTTATTAAATTATTTGAGACTTAAGATTTGTTTAGAAATTTTGAAAAAGTTTATATTGAGTTTATATAAATTTTATATGAAGTTTATATAAAGTTCATTTGGAAAATGTTTAGATTTAAAAAAAATTAAGTTTATGTAAAGTTAATTTTAGGTTGATTTTAAAATATTTTATGTAGAGTTTATACAAAATTGATATTAGGTTAATTTTAAGGCTTTAAAAAAATTTGTAGAGTTTATTTTAGGTTGATTGTAAAAATTTTATGTCAAGTTTATATAAAGTTGATATTAGGTTGATTTTAAGGTTTTAAAAAAATTTTGTAGAGTTGTTTTTAGGTTGATTTTAAAAAATTTTATGTAGAGTTTATATAGAGTTGATATTAGGTTGATTTTAAGGTTTTTTAGAAAATATGTAGAGTTGATTTTAGTTTGATTTTAAAAAATGGAGTAATTTAAAAAACAAAAAGTGACTAAAATGAAAAAAAAAACCATAAAATACAAGGATTAAAACTGGAAAAAAAATAAAAATGAATTATAGTAAAAAAATGTAAGAAAAATGGCCTTTTTGTAGTATGAAATTTAAGAAAAATAGGTTTTGTAGTATGATGTAAGAAAAAGAGTAGTTTTATGTGAGAAGAGAAAACAACGAACTACTTATTTGTAATTAATTGTCTAAATGGAGATGTTTTTGTAACTTTCCCATTCTTTTTTAATCTTTGACTTTTTTTAATATTAAATCTAAAGTTTAAGCCTTTCTTCAATTACTACTAGACAAATCCACTCAAATCAAACAATCCTAAATAACCAGCAAATTAAAATCGTTAAGGAAAAAAACTATTATTGCATTATAACTCAAAGAGAAGAAGCTTCTCATCATAAGTTATAAGCGTAATATAGGGCATTGGTAATACAAAAATTGAGAGTGATGTGATATATAGACTCAAAATTCTAACAAAAATGCTAAAATGCATCAAAATTTAACTCAAGATAAGTTTAGAAAGCTCATGTTCTAGGTAAATGAACGTGAATCTTCATCACATTAAATAATATCATGAGAACGCTCTTGAAGGAATTAGAAAACATCCTCACATATCATATAAGCTAAAGATCTTACTTGCGTTCTTATTTATTTCCTTCCAGCTCCTCCACAGTAATAATTGCTCCTTTCTCATTTAAATATATGGTTTGCTGGCTCACAAAGAGTGTTAAAACTCCATCAAGATACTGATTTAAGTATTAGAGTACTCTCAAGAGATGTGCCTCCAAATTTCTAACCCTCTTTTATTCTGCGCAACTTGAAAGAGATGTATTCAACTTCTGAGTTTCTTAAGATTACTACTGAACCATGAAACAATATATAGAATTTGTTTTTCAAGAGTAAATTTGAAGAGCAAATTTACCTTTGCTAAGGAAGGCGATTTTGAGAATTGAGAGGTAATTCTATTTCTCTCTCAACTTATGGTACCAAAGCTCTAGTTCAAAATGCAAATTCACTTGTCAATGCATACATTTTACAAGAAAAATTTATAACAGACAAATATTTATTTTTGGCATAGTCAAATAACATTATATATATTTAGTATTTTTTATTCAACATATTGTAACTCTAAAACGGATGTTAATATCACATTCTCTACTTTTAAACGATAAGATCTGCATCAATTCATTAAATACACAATATACCAACCTCAATTTACAAAAATTAAACATCCCATAACTGTGTGTATATCACTCGACACGTTCCACGAATGAAAGACAGCAAAAATGATTGAAAAAGTAATTAGCTTAAGGGTCACTTTGTAATATTCTGAGACAGTAAGGACACTCAAGAATAGTTCAGAGGCCTTGTTGCGTTAATGGTGTCTGCATATATATGCGTCTTTTTGTATGTTTGTAAACTGTATCGGCTCAAATGCTCCCAAAGCTCAGGACAGAGATGATGGAAGATACTGCCACAGAGCTGAAATGCTTCTCCTGGTCCCCTAACCGCACAACCAAAAAAACTAGCAACTCGTCGCCTTGTTGGTTCTTCACGATCGTACATCCTTTCAACCGAAGAATTAATGTAATTTCTGTATAAGAAGATCAGGTAAGGTGTAAATTTGTGCTCTCTTCTAATTTCCTTCACTTAGGAAACACAAAACTACAATTTGATTAATTTAATTTTGATTCCAATAAGGCAAATTTCCAGGTTTCCAATGAGGTGCAAACAGGACAAACTGTGTCCAAAGAAGAGTATGATCGAGTTTTGCAAGAAAGGAACTCTCTTAACGATCAGCTACATCGAAACGAAGAGGAAATTATTAGGCTTAAGAACCAGGTACGTGTGCTAGCAAGTGACCTAAGCTGGGTTCTATCGGATTCCAACAACGACCCTTTGATTCGGCAAACCATTGTTACTAATTTGAGCCACATCCAAGGTAAAATAGGATCAAGTTCGAAGAGCAGCAATCTCTTGCAACAGCTGATTCCAATGTTGTAAACAAAGATCAAATTAAAGAAAAGCAAGAGAGGATGAAAAGAATCGGCCGGTACGTAGAGTGGAAAGAGACATAATCGGTGCACGTGCAAGCCAGCTACCACAGCTGCCTCCGCCCGTGCTTCCGAAGCCACCAAGGCCGACCGAAGAATCAACCATGTCTTATACAGAGATATTTAATTCGATAAGAGAAGAAAAACAACTCAAAGCGGCAGGACTCGAACCTGCACGCACACCCAATAATTTGTTGTCATATACAGAGATATTCTGTAAACTTGTGGGGAAAGGACTAATTACTCCTCAGTCTCCGGAAACAGATGAGTCAGGTCTCTACTCTTACACCTCGTACCTGCAGATTTGTGAGTACCACAAGGGAAGTCGCGGACATTCCACTGAAAATTGCACCCAGCTGAGATTGCAAGTCCAAAAACTTATCAGAGATGGTATTCTTAAGATTGAATCTCCCAATCTAGTAGTTGTTGCTCAAAACAATTCTTCTGTTCCCAAATTTGGCGACTGGACTTGAATGAGTGCTTTTTTTTTTGGTTTTCCAGAGCTGTAAATTTTCATTTTGTTTGATCACTTGAAATAATTGTGTGATAATGTATGTATTCTATGTTGGATTGTTTTTTAAACTTCTTCACTTTGTCACCCAAATGATGGTTTGTGCTAGTAAGAAATAGCCAGAAGATTGATGTTAAAAGAGTTAATTTGTGTCTAATATATACTGCAGAAATTATTATTATTCATTTTAAATAGGTTCGTTTTCCAGTTAAAAAAGAAGGGTTCATCTTGCTTTTTTATTTTCTAACAAAAACGTTATAAACTATACTATTATTGCACTATGAACAAAAACCGTAAAGGTCTCCCTCTCTCCCCCCCATTCCGGGAGCACATATGAACGGGGAAACTCTTTCTTCAAATTAATACACAGAGTCAACTTATGATTAAGTTGGACATCTGCTGGTTTTCATGTTCTTTTGGTGGTTAAATAGTAAAACTTCGGATTTAGTATTGAGAACAAGAATTTCAACTCATAATAGACGACTTAGAGCACCCGGCTTCACCCATAAAATAATCATCAACACAGCCGCTTAATTTGACATAGGTTCTAATATCATTTGATCACAAGTATATTATCTACACACAAATTGATTAGCCTATACTAAATCTATCCTTCTTGAAATAAATTGTAAAATGATAATACATGATGTTTGATGAAGATGGTGGTCTGATAATGAGTTGAGCATTGTGTCTGCATGTTAATTACGAGGAAGGGGATAACTTCTCCACTCGTTTGCGTTAGGGTCCACTTGAATGTCAACACGAAACCGCAACTGGACTCGTCACTGCTCAATTAAAGAAAAGGACTTGTCATTTGTGTGCATACCTTTTCTCCCTTCCAATGATCTTTAACGAAATGACGAATTCTCAAGGCCAAATCTATCCAAAAGTCCTTTAAACATTGCTAATCTTTCAATTCAGCCCGTAAGACTTTATTGTGAATTGATTGATCCTCCTATCTATATATTAATATTAACATAAAATGAAATACATGTCTTTTAATGCCCTGCGTCATTATAATATATTCACAGCTTACCATGTGCATTTTAAAATTCATTTTTCAAAGTCTTTCAATAAATTAAATGTGTTCACAATAAATATTTATAGTAGTTAATTGGTTTACATGGTAATCAATAAAAATGTACAGATTTTTATTTATTTTTTTGCATTTTAGCTAAGATAATTATTGAGTTCAATGTAGATTTAGTTTGAAGATTTTTATATGTGATATAAAAGACAATTCATATATTTACGCACATATTAATATAGTATTTTAAAAAAGATATTTAAAATCTAGCCTTATGATTTGTAATTAACACAATATTCTTATCAATATATCTAATATTTTTTAGTTCATAGATTATTTAAATATTTATACAATTATAATATAATTATTATTTTCATAAAAATAAATGGCTTTTAAAAATATGCAATGTTGCCTATTGTAATCAAACACTACATAACTTTTCTACAATTTAAGTAATATTTTAGTCAATTATAATGATTAATTTAAATTAATATTTTTTAATTGTCAATGATTAATTTAATGTATAATAATTTTTATTTTAATTCTAACAAATATTTTTATTTAAATATTTTGATATATTTTGTATTAATTATTAAATATTTTAGAACTTGGTGACTTAAATTGTGAATTTACATAATATGGTGTATTGAGTTATTCAGAATCAAAATCTACAAATTTTAGTTTTCTTTGAGTTTTAATAATATTTTAGTGTATTTTATCTAAGACAAATTAAGTGTAGATTTATTTGAAAATTCTTATATGCGATAAAAAAAGACAAAAAAAATATTACACACATATTAATATAGCATTCAAAGAAGTGCTTTAAAATTTGGCATGATTGATATGTAATTTTCACAAATTTACCTAATAGAATTTATAATTTCTTAAATTATTTTGAATATTTATATATTGTGATGTAATTATTATTTTTAGAAAATAAATATTTTTTAAAAGATAAAATCCGTAGCATCTCACGGCTGCTAATCTAGTTTTTATAAACCCAGTTAAATTAATTGCTTTATTTATTTATGTGGTCTTCTGTTTTTATTTTTAAGAAGCTTCAGTTTGTAGATTATTTGAATTTTTTTAATTATTAAATTTATCATGTTCAAAACCTTTCAAGTAGTAATTGGTAAATTGATGTGTCGAGGTGGTCACCCACTCTTTAGATAAAAAAAAATAATTGATTGAATTTATTTATAAAATTTCCTTATCTTCCATGGCAAATTGAGCTCTTGGAAAGTGGGCTAAATGGAAGAAAAGAAAATAGGAGAGGTGGACTTATAATAACTATATATTTTTTTACATTCAATCAACAAATAACATATTTTATTATGTAATTTGTATTATAATTTTAAAAAATGTATTGTATTCTCTATTTTAAACTCTACAATATCTGTCTCAAATCTATCAAATAAACAAAAAAAACCTCAATTTATCAAAAATAAACAAAAAACATCAAAGGAAGCTAATAATAATCGAAAAAACAGGCCATTGTAACATTCTGAATCAATAAGGACACTAAAAGGTGAGGTGTACGTATGTGCTCTCTTCAAAATTCTTGTCAAGCTCCAATTAGTTATGGAGTAAAAGAAAATTAAATAAAAACATAAACCTTGTATTTAATTAGAATTAAAACATTATAATATTTCTTTGAACAATGTATAAATATTTTTTAAAATTAAAAATCTGAACAAATGAATTAGCAACTTATTAATAGAAAATTATAATCTTAAAAATTCTTTATGCGAAATTGTGACTTATTATGTATTCGGAATAAAAATAAGATTTAATTCATTGAGATTACAATTCTTGTTTTAATAGAAGAGAATCTTTATGGATAAAAAATAAAACTATAATTATCTTTTTAAAAACAAAATTAATATGTATAAATAATATAAAACATAATTCTTGGCATGGAAGTATCAACTACAGGGGCTGATGACTCTTGAAGTTTAGTGCCACGTGGCTTCTTCATGTTATTTCCACCATTTACTTTTTTTATGCTTCACAGTCTATTGTTTAGTTTGCTTCATTTTGATCACCTTCGCAGATTTTATCTCCAACTGAATTTAGTTTGAACACAATCTGTTTTTTAGTTTGTTTCATTTTTATCATTAATCATCTTCAAAGTTTTGGCGTGATAGAGTATTTGAAATTATGCATATCCACCTATTATTCAAATTGATTTTTCTCCTTATATATATATATATATATATATTCACCAGAGTATTTCCTCTCCCTCTATTGTTGAGGTACGTTTTTCCTTCTCCTTACCATCATTTGTTTTGTTTTCCAAAATTTTTTTCCGGTCGTGGCTGTTCATCGCCTGCAACTGTTGATTCACGTATGCTATGTGTTCGATTAAATGTTCCAACGGGATTAAATGTTCTAACAAGCTGTGCCTTCTATTTGAGAGTGTGTTGCCTGTGCCGAAACCGATCAACATTACCTGAAAACGTTTTTTCTTCTCCTTACCATCATTTGTTTTGTTTTCTAAATTTTTTTTCGGTTATGGTAGTTCATCACCTGCAATTGTTGATTCATGTATGCTACGTATGCTATGTTAATTTTGAGTCACCAACATAACTTTTGCCTTTGCAGTCAACTTGGAAGCCTGTTTTATCATCATTTCTCAGGTCTATCATACGTAAATTCCAAGGTAATTAAATCTGTTTTATCATCATTTGTTTAATCTACAGTCATGTGGCTGGTCTTCTGTTAGCAGTGGTTATAACATTTCATTATCGGGACTTGACTGTTTGCTTTATGTTTTTTTTGCTTCCTGTGCTCTTTGTCGTTTTTTTTCTGGAAATTTAATTTGTAAATTCCTTCAATAACGTACAGTTTTGGACATAGTCTAATGTTTTTTGCTGATATATTGATTATTTCTTCTGAAATATTTGTTACTACTTCTATGGACCATTTTGTTTAAAGATGAGCGTGTGCCGCAAAATTATTTGTTATGATTCAATTCACTCTTTTTTCGAATAGAGGTCGAATAAGTATGACTTTATCTATGACGTCAACCCTACCAAGGAAACATAGAAAATTAAAGTCAGAGTTATAAGGCTTTTTAACATGCCTAGCTACAATAACTCTGCTTCTGTTGGTTCCATAGAGCTTGTATTATTAGATGAGAAGGTATTTCGAAATTACACCTGGAGTTGGTGGTGTAATTTTTTGTTAGTGATCGCATGGGTTAATGTAATACCCCAAATAATTTTTTATAAGTATTTGTAAATAATTATAATTAGAGTAATTATTTTGAATAATTATTGGTGGATAATTATTTTTAGAATAATTATTTTTGGATAATTATTTTAAATAAATTTAGATAAAAATTTGAATTTTTATTTTTGGTAATTGAAGAGTTAATTTATGTTTTTTTTTTTTTATTTTAATTGGGTGATTAATGAAGTTTAGAAATGATTTGGAAATGATTTGTTAGATGGAAAATGGATTAAAATTGGAAAACAAAATTTGGAGAATAAGGACCGGACGACCGGTCGTTCATGCGTGTGTAGGCGAACTACACGTCGTTTGATTAGGGATGCGACAGGTCGTTCATGTGAACTGGAAGAAACGGCGCGTCGTTCAAGTTACTGTAGCTGATGTCGTTCGCGTGCGTGTTGGCTGCCCAGGGACCAGGCGACATGTTTTGAGTTTGGGTTTTTAAAACCTAGCCGACCCGACCGACCAACCAAACCA